>APFE031224135.1:34352-54859 GCA_000404065.3 Pinus taeda
TATGGTTGTCCTAATAATACATCACAGACTTCAAGGGGAGCAATGTCACACACTACCTCATCTGTGAAGGGCTTGATGTTGTATGGAAGGCGACACTGTTGGCTCACGCGAAGATCCCATCCTTGGTGCAGCCACCCGATGGTGTACGGTTGTGGATGTGCCATGGTCGGTAAGCCCAACCGCTTCGCGACCTCTGCCAAAATGAGGTTCTTTTGGCTCCCGCTATCGACAATGAACTGTAGCGGGGAGCCCCTTACCCACATCTGGGAGTGGAAGAGACGCTCCTCCTCCTCTGGATCTTCAGGTTCATTTTTTTGGATCTTAGCAGTAGCAACAGTGGCGTTGGGATCCGCATCAATGATCTGCTTCCCTTTGTCATTCCCCTTGTCGGGTTCTGACTCAGAGTCAGAACCTGCATCTAATTCTGAAACCTTTAGCTCAGCCACCAGCGACTGCTTCGCCCAACAATCACTTGTGTTGTGAGTGGAGCTCTTATGGAACTCACACCATTTCCCGTGTCCTTTTTTGGCTTTGCAGCACTGTTCTTTGCTTGTAGCTTTGGCGGGTTGTCTTTGGCTGCCCCGCCTTGGCTTTGTCCTTTGTTTTGTGGTTTCGGGGCACCTTTCCCTTGCTTTGGATTCGCAGATCCAAAGTCTCGCTTCTTTTGTTTAAACTTCTGCTCGATCTTGACGGCATATCGGTATGCTATGCCGAGAGAGGAGATGTTCAGGAATTCCATTTCTTCCTGGATGTACTTGTGTATGCAGCCACGGTATTTGAGTATCAAATGTTGCTCCGAATCCTTGATACCAAACTTCGTGCGAAGGGTATGGAAAAGATTGGTGAACTCCGGCACATCTTGATCCCTTCCCTGCCGCAGCGTGGTCCACTTTATGTATTCATCCTCATAGCTTCCAACAGGGTAGTATTGCTCCTTAATGGCATCTCGAAATGAATTCCAGGTGGGTGCGATTGAAAATAGCGAGCCTGTAGTTTCATCCTTCTGCTCGCAGTAGGTTTCCCACCAGTCCTTGACGTGGGGGGCTGCTTTGAGAAGAGCGAAAACAATCTTTTCTCGACTTGAAATTCATGAACAGAAAAATATCCTTCTAGCAGATTTAACCATTTATCTACGGCATCTGCGTCTATCTGACCCTCGAATATGGGGATTTCAAAATTAACTTGTACCTTAAAGGGTGTGGCGTTTCCAGAGTAGCTGTTGGAAGCCGATGCGTTGCTTCTGGGTAGCCGTTGAAGGATCTGGGCAAAGTTGTCCATCATCGCGTTCCTTTGTCGCTCGAGGGCTTCTTCGAGCAAGATTTTGATGGGATCTCCTGCCCCCTCGCCTTTCTTCTCATCCGCCATGGGAGGCCGTCGGGATTTGCGAGGCTGGTCTTGCAAAGGTTCAACCAGTTCAAGCCCTAACTCCTTATATCCCGACCTTGTTGGGGACATGCAAAGAAAAACAGAGAAAAGCAGACCGCTCTGATACCACTGATCCGGATTTAAACAGGAACGCAATAAATTACAGAGATAACCATATACACAAAGATGCAGCGGAAATAATACTTCATTTCATTAATGGAAAATACTGAAATATGCTTACAACCGGAAATAGAAATAAACCAGCTAGGGCTATGATAGCTTATCTCTGAGAAGAGATGTGTGGCTACATGCCTCAGAACTGTCTTACAATGAGGCTTCGAAGGCCTATTTATTGTTGAGAAACAATGGAAAACCCTTCACATTCCAAAACCTAACCCTAGAAGATGAAACGCCAAACTATGGGCCCCATTTGGGTAAATTGGTACGCCCGTTTGGGTAATTTGGTACATCAACTTCCCGGGGTCGTAACTTTGGCATACGATCTTCGTTTTACGCGCATGATAGCCCGTTGGAAATATCTCTCTGAGGACTACGACGGGAAAGACGATTTTTTATCCAAAAAATCGCGGAGCAAGATTCGCCAAAAAACGTTGTTTAGGGCCTCAAAACGGCTCCAGAAGTTCAGGACCCGAAAAACTGCTAAAAATAGTAAATTGCACTATCATTAAGGAAACTGAAAATGTTGAGGTGGGGGTCCAGGTGGACTTGGTAGGTGGCCACCAATATCCACCTGGATCAAACTCATGTTGGCTACCTAGACAGTCGACTGACTGTTCATCTCAAAAATTACGCAGTTCTCATGAGCAGGCCTCCCTCTACCCATTAGTTGACTCAGCTCAGAAATTGCGCAGATATGATCAGCAGGCCGACCTCCCAGCCTTAGTGTGGTTTCCCAATGAGAAACTTCCAACAGCAGACTATCTGTTCCCTCTAGGAATTGTGTAGTTTCTACTACCAGTGACCCCAGCAGCATACTAGAAATTCCCTTTGGGAATTGCGCAATTCTGTCTGCCTGTGACCCTAGCAGCCAACTGGTAGTTCCCTTTGGGAATTGTGCAGTTATGGCTGCCAGTGACCCCAATAGCCAACTGGAAGTTCCCTCTAGGAATTGTGCAGTTCTGGTTGCCAGTCTCCCGAGTCGTTCCCCAAAAAAACTGTGCAATCCTTGCTTGTTGACCCTTCATGCAGCCTGGCCTGTTCCTCTGGAAATTTGTGCAAATATGGCTGTCTAGCCCCTGCTAACTATTTGTTCTGGGAAATGTGCATAGCTTTCCTACCTTGCCCTCCTGCAGCCTGGACTGTCCCTCCAAAAATTTGCACAATTTTTCCTCCCAACCGAGCCAAACCTTGCAGAAAGTTAATGTCGACTCAAATCACATGTCTTCATCTCTCAGTGACTCTTGCATAGTTTTCATCAACAGTTTCCCAAAGCCATCTTCCCGCATCATAGCCTTGCTGCCTCTCCTGGTCACCCGCATCTGAATGATCATGTGTCATGGTAGACTAAGAGGTTTTGGATTTGATGTCATCTTGTCATGAGTGACTGCAGGTATAAGTACACCAACAAACATGAAAAGATGACGAATGGGATGAATGAAGGGAGCACATGCAGATGCAAAATTTCACCAATGGACGAATGAACGAAGCATGTGAAGCAAACGAACGTGATGAACATTCACCTTCGTGAACAAATGAGCTTATCAAGCCTTCCAGCATGAAAGCAAGGAACAACATGCTAAAGCTTTATCAAGTGAACCAAGGACCATCGAAGACTCCATGCACTTCGCCATGCAGAGGTGAATTTGTGATACACCATGAAGACATCCATCACTCAGCAGCACTATAGCTTCACATGCACTCCGTAGCAACACGAATGTACCAGGATTTTCCTGTCAAGTCATGTTGAGTCAAGTCATGAGTCATGTTGCTCATATCTCCACTATGGGCCTGTTGTCTATCAATGTAATGTAACATGGAAGTCCAAGAGACCCACTTGTTGAACGTAGATTCATGTAATTCGAACGGTCATGATGGTGGCTGAATAGCCACAAGTGTCAATTTCACCCTTGCCTATAAATACCCCCCTCATTTGTACATAAAAGGACTTTTCACCTCACCTCCTCCCACATATCCAAGAGAGTCTGCAATATTTTCTTTTAGGAGTAAGTAGTGGCTCCAAGGCCCTGTTGACAGGGTTAGTGATGTATGGTGTAACGATGTGTCTTGGAACTTTCGCTTAATTCAGAACCCTGTCCACGGGTCAGCACGTTTTCACACATGTATTGTATTTGTTCTAAGATTGATCTTTAACACTTGTAATGCATATTCATTTAACTTGTGTTATACATCTGAACTGATTCATTTTTTGTAATGCATAACCTATTAATGGAAATGTGTTGTATATACTGCTAATGTTGTCCCGTCTATGTCGACTGCTCTATCAGACATCAAACAAACCTTTCACATGAACCTTGTTGTAACAACCTTTGCACTAGTTTGGACTAATCCGTGAGTGTTGTACGTGTTATGTTACCTTGTATGTTGTGACTACCACATCAAAGTGGACTACTCCACCGGAATTTGTGTATGTCCTTTGTGTTGTGTGTTCCTAGCTGAGTTGGGACTGATCCCTTTCAAACTGGAACTCACCTTCACCTTTTCCCCTCACAGTGAAAGAACCATTGACACAAGTACACTTACACTCACCAGGCATGCGAACCTCACTTCTCGAAGATAAAGTGAACCACTCTCATGTGCCAACAAACAAGAGTTGAGGAAAATCCTTGAGATAATGGAAACTAGGCCATCATACTGGATGGGACTCATACACCAAATAGTGTGAGGTCTATTTGGGACTTCATACGGGGGTGATCCCTTGAATGTTGGCAGGTCCAACACTGTCAACACCAACCCAGTCTTCTCAATGGGGCAACCCATCACAAGGGTGGAGGCCTCAAGTTAACCAACCTTTAGCTTTACTACCTCCACACCAACCTTAGACATAGCTGACTCATCCTATTCCACCTAAGCAACCTTAAATTCCATCTCAGCTAAATCTAAACCTGAACAACAAGCTATCCCAATAGGTCTACAGAGGAGAGACATCTTACCCTGCTTATGCTGTGTAAATCTAGGAGTTCAACCTTCAATATGGGAGAGTGCTTCGATAACCACCCACCTTATCCACCTGAAGAGATTGAAGGAGAGAAGGAAAAGAGTGTTCCTCAAGTAAATCCACCTCATTTTCCTGAGAGGTTGATCCACCCTAGCCAACACACCCTAGAGGAGGTTGAAGTTTTGGCGGAATTGAAGAATTTGTGTGTTAAAATACCCCTTCTCTAGGTTATTAAAGATGTTCCAATCTATAATAATCTCATCAAGGAGAAATGTTTCAAAAATAATGGGAAAAGAAAAAGATACACCTCGACCATAAATCTTGTTGGGAAATTATATTATTTGATGCTTGGGAGGGTGATCTTCCCGAAGTATCTAGACCCTGGAAGCCCTATAGTAGATGTGCACATTGATGGCCTTATATTCCCTAACACCCCAATCAATATTGGGGCTTCCATTAATGATATGACTAAGGAAACTATGCTAAATAAAAACATACAAGCAGCTTTGAGAAAGACCACCACAATGTTGCAACTTGCAAACAGATTCGCAATAGCTCCTGAGGGAGCTATTGAAGATGTTATGGCCTCCATTGACTCTTGGGAGTATACTACTAATTTCCTAGTTCTCCAGCCCAAAACCAACTTTAATGGCTATCCTTTCATCTTGGGAAGGCCACGGTTATCCATTTTTTATGCTTACATTTTTTGTATAGCTAGGAACATGACCATTAAGAATGGAAATTTTTCTAAACAATTCATATAATATCCTCCTGCTCATCCTTCCATTGAGCATGATTTGTTAATTTTTTTGAGGGACACATTATTCTTTGCTTAGATAATTGCATTTCTTCATTAACACATTAAGTTTACCCCATATCATCATTAAATTATTCATCATCATATTCAACTATGCATAAATAACAACATCATTATCATCAATGCAACGAAACATAAAGGAACAATAGAAGAAAAACATGCACACATAGAGACACCAGGATTGGTCTGAGACTAAGGAAAAACACACCATGGGGAAACCCTTGAAAATTCTTCTTCTTCTTAGATCACAATCAAATGATTCAGCAAAAGAGAGTACAATGGTCCATATCTTAGTTTATGCAACCAACCAGTAAAAAAACTATGACATCCATGAAATGAATCTAATCATACTTATACTCAAAAACCTGATTCTAAGGACTGAAATGTACTATCATTGTCTATAGTCAACTTCTGAACACAAATTTCACTGAGCGAAGTCTTAAGAATACAAAAATTTCATCTTTTAGTGTAGGACACATGGAGGAGGAGCTATGCAATAAACTGGGGCAGTTTTGGATGCTCCCTGGTGAACTGTATACATGTAACTAGGGACAAATACACTAAGATCTGCCTCAAACCCCCAAAACCACCCTTCAAGCTATTGTGCGAGCAACTAAGGCTCCCCATACGCACCCTTTACCACTCTATGCATGCATCCTAGGATCAAACTACCCAGTCTACTTTAGAAACCCTAGATGCTCCCTTAGGGCTTATGTGTGAGAGTCTAAGACTTGTAGAATTGAGACTTCTGTGATTTGTCATAGTTATAAGGAGAGCTTCAGCGTAAATCACATGAGAAAGATTTCTGCCAACGCGTTTCGAACCAACCAATGTGGTTCATCGTCAGTCTAAGACTTCCTAGATGCACCCTCGACCACTCTCTGGATGCATCCAGGGACCAAACTACCTAATCTACTTTAGAAACCCTATACACTCCATTTATTTTAATTTTCAAGTGTCTGATACTTCCTAGAGACAATCTTGACCACTCCACTCATGCATTCGGGGTCTAAGATACTCAATTACATGGATTCATCTGAGAAACGGAAACTCTAGATCCGTGTGAGCTTCAACCATGTAGTTTTAGACCCTTCTACGACATTCTCCATCAAACCTGTGTGAAACAAGACAATAGAAGAGAAGAGAATATGGCTTGATTAATGTATCCAAATGAGCTTGAGGTCTCTTCTATTTATAGGCTTCCATGAGGGTCCACTTGATGTTGAGGCTTACCTATCCAATTGTACATATGTATAGGGACAACCTGATCCAATATACATGAGCAGGAACATAAATTCAAAAACCAACTTCTACTTGTACAAATGAGATGATATTGGGTGGATTTTGGTTCTCTCAAAAATATGAATCTATTGCAATTATTATCTTCATCATATGAGTTGTCCAAACTAGAATTTGACCGTAGTTGCATAATTTTAACACTCCCTCTCAACTAGGGAGAATTCCACCTATCGATATATTTCCATCAATCAATATGCCATTCAAGTGTCATCATGTATCATCACTAAACATCTTTTTCATGTAGTTGTAATGCCATTACCATCTCAAGTATCTCATCATCTAAAAATCATCAATGTACATATTGATCTATCCCTTTGCTTATTCCTGCCTATCTCTTGATTGTTCCTACTCATATGGTGAATATTATTGAATATAAATGAAGAATAAATTTTACATCAGAAGGGAGCTCAATCTAACACCCTCTATCCATTATGATATTACCCAGAAGAGTTACCAATAGGATACTACCCACTGATATCGGCGGGGAGCTAAATTTGTGATTAGTATCATCATCGAAGATCATACCATCAAGGGAGAATATCACAACCTAGAACCACAATGGGGAGCTAAATACTAACCCATGATCTCATGGGTGAGCTATAAATATACAACCCCATATCAATCAATAGGATATCCAAACATGTAGGGGAGCACATCTGGACCTTGGGATCACATCGGGAAGCTCAATGTCAACCGAAACCATATAGGGTTATCTCAACCCATCCTATTGCCTAATGATATTCCCATCGATGGCCCTAAATAATTATGTGGTAGAACACGTGCATCATAATCAACTTGGGTTATACACCCAAAGTACACTCTCAACCCGTTGGCTAAATAAGGAGCGATACTACCAATAATCCCTAATTTTGGGTATGATGCCAACTAGGGTATACTCTACAAAGACCAGACTGGGGAGAAACATTCTCCAATCCTATGAAGATAAGGGGGGAACATCTCCAACCATATGGGTAATTGATATGGATCATACCCCATTTTCTAGAGTTCCCTCAACCCCAGGAGCCTTCTATCTCAATTCCTCACCTTAGGAGCTCAAACAGGGAGGAAGAGTTTGCTTAGTGTCGCCAATTAGCACTACTCTCATCAAACTCAAATCTAGTATCTACTTGTCTCAATAGAAGTTGTTTCCTATTCATACAGAACATCAAATCAAATATCATGTTAGATCTTAAATAATCATATAAATCACAAAGGATACGATATTGATCCTCCCTCTCAAGGAGGTGCTAACCACAAGCCTAAGATTGTCTTGTATAGCTGCATTGTCTCAATATATGGGAGTATCTCAGTCCCATCTATATATATATATATATATATATATATATATATATGGGATTTTCTACCAATTGGATCCCACTCTTTTTCATCACAATGTATCCATGTCATATGCATACCATGCTCAGAAAACTCTCTAAAGAGTTGTTGTAGTGGCTGCAACACTCTCCAAAATTTTGGCCTACACTTAAATTTCAGAGCCTACTATGGATCCTATGATCGATCATTCCTTAGTCACTTAATAGTAAGCTGATGATCTCAAGCTCCCCTCTTCAATCTTAAGAGTCATTCATGCTTTTACCTTTATATAGTATGTGTCATCTTTGGACATGGGTATTATCGCTTTTCATGAAAATGGAAGTTAGTTTTTCTTCAAGGGGAAATATTTGTGAGAATGGATTGTCCTAACCACATAGACATGTTTCACACTCATTTCACACACTCTTTCACAAGTGTCACCTTTATCCTCTCAAAGTCTATCATCAGAGCCGCACTTGTCGTAAGATGCCGCAAAGGTTGTTGCATTAAGCGAAGTGTGTTTTCATATGTTTTGGATGGTCTATGTTGTGTCACTAAGTATTCAAGTGGGTCATAATAATCAAGTTCTATCATTGTTCACATCGATTCCATCGATCCCACACTTAACCAAATTATGGAGTTTCTCTAGCAACCTAACCTCATCCAACTTTCCTGAACTGTGCACTTCGCTTCTGCAACCCTCAAGATTTTTTCCTTGCCTGCTCAAAATGTACAATGCATAGAAATCCCAGCCTCCCTTAGCATCCAAAATTGTGTAGAGTTTTCCTCCAGTGTCCTTCCCTCAGCAAGAACCCACTATCTCCAAAAACTGTGCAGTTTTGTCCCTCAAGCATCTCAGCTGCTGAGTCCGCCTTACATCCTGAAACTGCACAGATGTGTCCTCCCAAGGCCATATCCCATAGTAGTCACTGCCTACTTAAATGGCACAATTGTGTTGCTTAGTGGCCACCAAGAAGGATGGCATTCTAGATGATTCTCAAGGAGCTGAGGAGAAATATAAGCAGACCAAGGAACCCAAGGTAGGATAGAAGATCGAGACCACATGAAGACTCCATCTAATGCATAACCCTTTGGAGCGTAGGTATGGAAAACAAAGCACATGTTTTTGAAATACACCTCTTAGTGTAGCATGAAGGACCATTTATCATTTTCATATCATTATGTCTTCCATGAAATGCATGGTTGCAAGCACTGAAAGTCATTCCATGTGTTTCCTCTAAGTGTTTTTCTCCCTTTCACTCGTTGGATCAACTATTAGCTTTTGGCATTATTGGTTGTTATGTCATGTTTGTGAACCTTTATGGTGCCTCAAAGGTTGGTCTTTGTGTATACAAGTTTTCCTATACATGTAAACACCTATTGCACTCATACACAAAGTTTTAAGCATTGTCGCACAAGTGTTGTCACAGTCATCCTAAAGTCTATCTCAAGTGTCACACTTGTCACTTTTAGTTCTAGATAGCCTCACGGAGGGTAATGCTTTGTCTTGTTTTTCTAGTGGTCTATGTTTTCATGTCGAAGTATGCTAAGAGTGTGATCACAATGTTAAGATCCTCATAAGTTCACCTACCTCCCACACTTAGCCATTTTCCTTAAAATCCTTTCGACCAGACAACTCTCTTTCATTAGACCCTGAATGAGCTACAAACTACACAGTATCAGCCCTCAGTGATGCTGCTCTACTACCTGGAAATGTACAATGCACAATCACTATCCCCCAGGGAAGTTGCATTGTGCAATTCCAGAGCTCAACAAAATGCCTTCCTCCCAAAAATTACACAGTAGCTTCCTCAAGCCTGACCTGAACTACACATTTCGCAAGATCAATCATCAAGCCTCCTACTTGCTTGCTGGAACCCCACAATGTATAGAGACCCAAGCCTTCCTTGCCTCCAAAAACTCCATAGAAGTGTCGCCTAGTGTCCCACTTTGCAACTGCCACTGATGATCTAAACTGCACAATCCTGTCTGCAAGTGGCCTCTATGCAATTTTCCCCAGTAGTGAAGATTGTTCTCAGGGCTTCCTCAACCAAGCCTAAGTTGTGCTCTATATAGTATAAGTGACCATTATCCCTCCCTATCAATTGAAACTATGTAATGTGCAGTTATTGGACCCTCTTTCCCAACCTGTCACATGTCTTGGGTTCGGCCCTTGGATAACAATGCATCATCTTAGACTAGGGATTTATTGGATTTGATGTCATCCTATCATGAGTGAATTGCGGGAGCAGGTACACTATTAGATCATGGCGATATGATGAAGAAGGAGAAGAAGGAGTGGACATGTTAGATGACTCACTTATAGCGGGTTGGACTACCTCCCAAGACCAAAGATCATTGATGACCCCGCATCATCAAGCTATGTGGAGGAGAAGCGAAAGTGCATCCAATAACACATCTATCACTTAGTAGTAACAACAACTTGACATTGCCTCCTCAGCAAGCTAGTCCATGTCAGCAGTGTCATGTCAACACGTGTCATGGGTTGTCAAAGGCCGCCTCACTACTATGAGCCATGTCCATTGTAAATCAAATGTAATGTAAAGTGGAAGTCCAATGGACACACATGAATATGAAGAGTCATGTCAGTTTAAAAGTCATAGGAAGTTGAACATTCATGAGGGTAGTCAAAGAGTCACAAGGGTCAAGCATCACCCTTGGTTATATATACCCCCTCATCGTATGATCAAATGACTTTTCACCTTAGCTCCTCCCAAAAATCATAGAGAGTTTCAGTTAGTTATTTGAGGAGCAAGGAGTGGCTCCAATGTCCCACTACTGGGGCTAGTGGTGTATGATGTAAATATGTGTCTTAGAATTTTTTCTTAATACAGAAGCTTGTTCAGGCTAGCACATTTCCATGCATTACGTGTAGATGTTTGCAAGACTATTATTTGAGCATTTGTAATTCATGTTTATTTCACATGTACTAAGACAGTTGAACTAATTCGGTTGTTTAGTGCTTACCCTATTGGGAATGTGTTGTATTGGTTATCATTGTTGTCTCATCCTTGTGGACTACTCCGTTGGATACTAGACATATCTTTCTTGCTCATTGGTTATAATGACCATCACAACTATTGTGGACTATTTCATTGGATGGTGGACAGATCTTTCCCTATACTTTGGTTTTAACGATTGTTACATCTATTGTGGAATATTCCGCTGGATGTTAGACAAGCCTTCCTAGTTTGCATGTGTCTCTTCCTGGGTGGTACTATTACCTCTCACTTAGAGGCTCACTTTTCTCTCCCCTTTTGCAGTAAGATAACCTCAACATAGGTGTGTTACACACTCACTAGGCACACTTACCTTGTTGTTCAACGATACCATTGCATCACTCTCCTATGTTGATAGCTAGAGCTAAGGAAGATCTCTAAGTATATGGCAACCGGGCCTTTATACTGAATGGGACTCTGACACCAAAAAATGTAAGGTCTAGTTGGGACTTCATATCAACGATATCTCTTTGGTTGATGGATTTCCAACACCGTCAACAAAATGGTGCTAGAAGGAGGGAAAGACAACAGGTTGTGCCTGTAGAGTCACATTTGAATCTATTATTTTCAAATGACTCTTCCTAAAATCACAATCCTAGGATGTTTTTCTAAAGAGCTTAATTGTACCATCCCTGTAGAAGTTATTCATGACCTGTCTGAACTTAAGTTCAATGGTCAGGGTGAATCAACTTTTCACAAACATCTGTTTCAATTTATCCAACTTTGTCTTTCTCACAAAGTAGATTCTGAAGATGTCATGGCTAGATTACTCACCCTCAAGTTCGAAGTTCATGTTAAACAATAATGTCATACATTACCCATTTCTTCTATGCGTTCATTTGGCCAGCTTGGAAATATGCTATATAAAGATTTTTATAAGTATAACCACCAAGAGGTCTGTGAAAGAATCTAACATTTCATAATGGATCCTGATGAATTAATTGAGGACTTTGCTAATCGGTTCCTTCACCCCTATTGTGAAATTCCTGACCAAAAAATGAAATCGGATTTCTTGATACAAGAGTTTAAATTCGTGGTTCATGTCTCTCAATATGGTGAACCTCTTGATTTCCCTTCCTCCCCAACTCTTGCATATCAAGAGGCGCCTCATATTGTGAAGGAGGAGCCCAATACCCTATTTTTTCTGTCCTCCTCCTTTTCTGGCCTCGTTGTGGCTACCTACTTGTTGTGATAATGAAATTGGGAAATATGTGAATCAAATATCCAGTCCATCTTCTCATTCATCTCTTGCTTCAATGGAGTAAACACCAAAATGGCTCATGAAGCCTATGATGAACACTCACTCCTCCATTCTGCAAGTGGACGTCACCATTCATAACTCTAATCTCAAGGTTAATCCATAGTTCTGTTATCCTCTATATTCTTCACGTCCTGACTCTTGGTACCATAACCTACTTGGTCAATCTACTTCACCAACCATTTTTTCACATTCTATTGATTCTCAAGTTGGTGGCTCAAATTGTGATCAAGTACAAAGCAGTCACATTATGCAGGAAAAGGAGAAGAAAGGTGAGGACATTATCAATTTCTCCAGTCTATTTCAAAATTGTTGGCATCAAAACAATGAGTTTTCATTCTTCAATGACTCTCAATCTGCTAATCTCGGTGGAAAATCCAGTACAGTTAATTCTCTCAATCAACCCCCACATTGTAGTGTTTTATTCTCAAAGATGTACAAAAAGAATCCACTTAAGATTGTGGATGAAAAAAAATCTCAACAATATAAATGGCTACTAAACATTGTAGATCGGTAACAACTCATAGAAACAAAACATGCCAAAGTCCTGATCTATGTCAAAATCATAGTTAAAAAACAAAAATAAATAGTAATAACTCCAATCATCCAATGGAAACCAGATATACAAAGAATAGATTTTATTACAACACTTGTGAAGGGAATAAATAAATGTTGCTAGTCCCCCGCTATGGGATGGGTTCTTGGCTATCCTCAAACGTCTTTAGCTTGTGTAGAGTATCTCTCCTATATAATGTGTAAATCCAACAAATAAAATGTTTGAGTTCAATGGGAACTCAAATGGAAGAAAAATGATGGTGGACAATAAAAATAATCGGAGTTACAGTAGCGAGTGCAACAATGAAAATAATCAAAAGTGAATAATGAACGGAAAACCCTACTATTGGTCCTGATGATGGATCCCCTTTGGGGTTTGAAACATCGACATGATAAATATGATACTGTGGATAATTTGGTAAATACTACACAAAATAACGACCACAGGAGCTTAAAGTCTTACAAAAATATTGAGTTATCCTCAAATAATGAGCAATAATAAAATATTATTAACCCATTCTTGGAATAACCAATTGGAATATTTTATTATATTTACTTAGGAGGGAAAATGTATTTAAACTTTTATTTAGAAATAATAAATAAATAAATTATTTATTTATCATCTCAAGGAATTAGGTTAAGGAATAATAAATAAATAATGATTTATTTAATTATTCCTAAGAGATTTAGTCAAACATGACAAAGAATAATAATTAATTAGTGATTAATTAATTATTCTTAGATAATTAATTATTTATGTGTTTATTTTTCATAATTGGGTCAAATATGACAAGGAAAAAAATTGAACAATGGTTTAATTAATTATTCCTAGAATAAAATTAAATAAATAGTGATTTATTTAATTATTCTTCATGGGTTTAATTATTAATTACTTAACAAAGGTGGTTTGTTAAGTAATTTCTCATAGTGAAAGCAATTTTACTATGGTAAAATTGGCTTTACATGGTGTACTTTGATCTATCTTGTAAATTAGGCTAGATGATCAATTTTTTGGTGATAACAGATTGCCCCTCAACATATGAGTGTTAGGAGAAAAACATATGACCGAAGTACATTGTAAAGACACAATCACTATACAACCTAGTGGCGTCAGAGAGAGAGACCAATAAAGCTGAAGCGAAAGAGGATAGGGACAGAGGGGGTGAGACTAATGCAAGCCTCCTTTGATTTTGTGGTACTAGACCTTAATGAGGTGGGGGAGGCATACCCATACCCACCGAGATAACTTAGTACAAAAATAATGGTGCACTCAGAAACATAAAACTGAGCAATGCAGTACATGTTGAATGGTACATGACGTGCTGACATAACAGAGCAAGAAAATAATACAATGTATCCCATATACATAATGAACCTGGAAAAACATGAGTCAAGGCTGAATACAATAATATTTGAGTACATGAGATATAATGGCCCTTCCCTCAAAAAATGGGTCGGAGGGATGGTAGCAAAACTGGAGAAGCCCTGTTGAACAGGGAAGGGACCTGCAAAACTAAATGGATCATCTGAGGGATACATGCATGCTATGAACACTATGATCGGTAGGAATTGAACCCATCAACTCTACTGAACTTCATCTGAGGTTGTATCATGATAGGAATGCATTCGAGCATGTGGGGGGCTACCTAAAGGGCCACCCCCTCATGAGGTCTAAAACATCTTACACACACCCAGGAATCACTGGTACAATCTACTACATCACTAGACCATCAAGTGTATGAATCACGAACATGAAATGACCAAGTCAAAAGTTAATAATGAGTCCCTTTGCTCGATCTGAGGCACCAAACAAGAATGGAAGTCAGAGCCAAGATACACCACCCTCTAGGTCATTCTTCTTGAATAAATGAGTTGATGTCAACATAATAGGGTCCGCAATAGATGAGGCAATGATGGATTGGCACTAGGGATAATGGAAAAAGTGGGACTGAGGGACAAACAAATGACTTCCCTTGTTAGAGCATAAAGTCCATGGTTGACCTGGCAGCAACTAACTCAACTCCAGAGGGGATGGGGACAGTATGACGGGAGGCCAAAATGGGAAACACATGATGAACGGTATGAAAATATGGATGGGATACTGTGACATGATATAACGGGACATGAAACAAACTCCATGAATGCAAGGTTGACTCATCGTGGATGATCTGAACAAGGGTGACTCGATGATGTTGGCACATAGAATAGGCCTGGAGGGGACCATCAAAACATGAGTAAATGATGGTTACTCATGACAAATATTGGTACATGGTACGAAAAGTATTAAGAGGAGGTGGACCTCAAAGTACAAGTGTCACTTTATGAATAAATTCAATTTTGAGAGGCGACGAAGTGACCCTTCTTGGAAAAATTTCTACCTAGTGAAGTATCAAATCATCAAAAACTGAGGAATACCCAATATAGAGATCGATGAGATATTTATAATGGTGCTAACGATTCGTCAAATTGAGCTATGGTTTGGTCGTAATGGGCAACAGAAAAATTGTGGATTCTTTTATGAAAGGGCGTTTTCCCTCCAATTTGGATTCATTTACTAAGTGAGTTGTGGTGAATTTCGAGAGGACGAAAAGGCCCTAAATCTTGTGGAAATCATAGCAACCAAACTTATCATCAGAATCAAGATCTGCAACTTTCAGGTAGGTGGCCTTACTCATGTCTTCAATTTCAATGGTTTATTTCTTGATTTTTGGCACCAGGAAGCTCCCTAAGAGACCCATGCTCTTCTTCATGCCACATCACACTTTTTGGGCCCAGAAGTGTGATTTGGCTCAAAGGAAGTAGGTGAAAACCTAAGAGCTGTAGAATTGAGGCTTCTGTGATCAGTCATTTTTATAATAAGAGCTTCAGCGTAAATCACATGATAAAGATCTTTGTCGACGCGTTTCGAACCAACCAGTGTGGTTCATCGTCAGGACAAGTTGAAGATCCAATCCAGCATAGCTTGTTAAATAGTATGTGCAGAGACTCCAACGGCTATATTGCCAACGTCCAAATTTGACCTAATGACCTAAGTCAAACCAAAAATAATCTTGTTAAATTTTTTTTAATTATTATTATTCTCCGACAATAGTTAAATTTGGTACAATTATATAATAAATTATTCATATGTTACTTGTATTATATATATATATATATATATATATATATTTATATATATATATATATATATATATATATATATACAAAAACCTAATTAAATTAATAATATTGATAAACATATAGTTATTTAATAATAATAATTTTTTTATAATATCTTTTATAATGGTCCAATTGACCTTAAATTAATATATTTAATAATTTATATTTATTAACTAATTAAATAATTTATTATTCCAATAATAATACTACAAATAATCTTCTAGATATATTAAATTACTGTTGTTCTAAGAAATTGGTTAAAATAGGTAAATACTATAACTAAAGAATTATTTATAAAAGTATATATATGTACCAAAAAACGAAAGTTGGTACCTATATATTTATCTAAGGTCCATTTGCCAAAGTATAATTAATCCAATTTATTATGTTTATTTAATAATTATATAATTATATATAATGCTATAATTTATTAACTTATTTAAAAATAATGCTTTCCATATAGATTATACTATTATATGTATTAATTTTAAAATTAATTCAATGGAAAAAAAACTAAATTAGGTAAAAGAATCAATTGATGGTTAGATTTAAGAATTAATTTATTGATTTATTTAAATTAATATAGATATATATATATATATATTTATATATAATATATATATAATATATATATATTATGTCTAATAACATACTCGATGGGTTTACAAGGTGTATATAATTATAACTAAAATGCATAATAAAAAAAAATGCTATTAGGCCTAGGTCTTTCTCATTAATTGAAAATTTATTAGATTATTATTTAATAATAAAACCTATATAGGAATAAATTATCGAATTATTATTTGCTTTAAAGATATTATTTATATTGTTGTTATTATTCATATTATTAGAATTAATTAATAATTAATTCTATGTAAAAAAGGTAAATTAGGAAAAAACATATGACAAATCATGATTAGTTTTTGGAGAATTAATTAAATTGAATTATTTAAATTAATCATATATATATATATATATAATTAAATCATATAAGTATATCTATGCCCAAAAAGAATCTTAATGACAAACTCCTCAACAACAAAAAAGAAAAAGGAAGAATGAACAGACACCTGCTGTCTATGACTATAGCTAACAAGAGATTCAACCGAACGAACAGAAAGAAAACAACCAGGAAAAGCGACAAAGAGACACAAGAGGAGAAGAACCAGACAAAAACTAAAGGAAACCCTAGACTGAAGGCGAAAGAGGAAGGATCAGAAGGCCTCAAGGGGAACGAAGCCAGAACAAGGACCAAGGGACGGGGCGGGGGGGGCGAAGAAACACTAAGAAGGCAGGGCGGGGATCCAACACCTACTTACCTTCCAGCCATCATCTCTGTTGAGATTATTAGGCCTCTTTTCAATTTCTATAGCTTCCCTTAACTTACGATGATGGAACTGAGCCACCTTGGCAATAACTTTGGCCTCCTCAATACAGACATGATGATTAGTCTTGTCCACATGCTCCGCTAAGGCGGAAGACTTTGTTCTTCCATGTCTCAGGTCAGCTGCATGCTCACAGATTCTTTGTTGAATGGAGCGCCCTGTTTCCCCTATATAGGGAGTCCCACATGAGCAAGGGATCAAATACACCCCCTTCATGTCCATAGGGTTAACAGGATCTTTCACCGACCGAAGGGAATTACGAATGGTTTTGAAGGGCCTAAAGGTTGAGGGAATATCAAACCTACTGAGGATTCGAGCTATCCTATCCGTGGTCCCCTAGATATAAGGAAGATGGACACCTAGATGGCACTCCTTAGGTTCTTTCTTCTTAAGCGAATTTCTGGAGGCTTTAAGGAAAGCTTTCTGACCTAGGTGCCTACTATATCCGTTTTCCACAAAGACATCAAGGAGGTGGGATCTCTCTCTATCCAGGTTCTCATTATCTGAAATCCTGAGGGCACGAGTGGCCAAGGTATTAAGAACCCCCATCTTCTGCGCAGGCAAATGATGGGAATCAGCATGAAGATACTGCTCCATGTGCATTTTCTTGTGGAACACAGAGTGGGAGAGAGAGCCGTCATCCTTCTTAGAAATAAGAATATCTAGAAAAGGGAGGCTACCATTGACCTCTTTTTCCATGGTGAACTTAATAGCTGAGGACTGGCTATTGAGGTGATCAAAGAATTGATCTAGCTCCTCATGGCCATGGGGCCAGATGACATTAGTGTCATCTACATACCTTTTCCAAAGCCTAGGGAGGAGACGAGCTGAGGCTAGAGCCTTGGTCTCGAAATCTTCCATAAAAAGATTTGCCACTATCGGGGAGAGGGGGGAAACCATTGCAACACCACAAGTCTGCTCAAAGAACTCACCTTCAAAACAGAGGAATGTGGAAGTGAGACATACCTCAACCAGCTGGGCGGTATCTGGATCTGTAAGTCGATAGATCACTTCCAAGGCCTCTTTTATAGGGATACAAGTGAACAAAGAGACCACATCAAAGCTGACAAGAATGTCATCAGGCTCAAGCCTAATATCCTTGAGATCCTTAATGAAGGATGCAGAGTCCTTCACGAAGGACTCTGTGTGACCAACCAGGGGTTTAAGCTTAAGAGCTAGAAACTTAGCTAGGAGGTAGGTCGGGCCACCGATGGTGCACCGGTGCCTAAAATTCACAAAGATGGGGCACCTCTGAGGCCGATTGTCAACACCATCGGTGGCCCGACCTACCTCCTAGCTAAGTTTCTGGCTCTTAAGCTTAAACCCTTGGTTGGTCGCACAGAGTCCTTCGTGAAGGACTCTACATTGTTCATTAAGGATCTCAAGGATATTAGGCTTGAGCCTGATGACATTCTTGTCAGCTTTGATGTGGTCTCTTTGTTCACTTGTATCCCTATAAAAGAGGCCTTCGAAGTGATCTATCGACTTACAGATCCAGATACTGCCCAGCTGGTTGAGGTATGTCTCACTTCCACATTCTTCTGTTTTGAAGGTGAGTTCTTTGAGCAGACTTGTGGTGTTGCAATGGGTTCCCCCCTCTCCCCGATAGTGGCAAATCTTTTTATGGAAGATTTCGAGACCAAGGCTCTAGCCTCAGCTCGTCTCCTCCCTAGGCTTTGGAAAAGGTATGTAGATGACACTAATGTCATCTGGCCCCATGGCCATGAGGAGCTAGATCAATTCTTTGATCACCTTAATAGCCAGTCCTCAGCTATTAAGTTCACCATGGAAAAAGAGGTCAATGGCAGCCTCCCTTTTCTAGATATTCTTATTTCTAAGAAGGATGACGGCTCTCTCTCCCACTCTGTGTTCCGCAAGAAAACGCACACGGAGCAGTATCTTCATGCTGATTCCCATCATTTCCCTGCGCAGAAGATGGGGGTTCTTAATACCTTGGCCACTCGTGCCCTCAGGATTTCAGATAATGAGAACCTGGATAGAGAGAGATCCCACCTCCTTGATGTCTTTATGGAAAACGGATATAGTAGGCACCTAGGTCGGAAAGCTTTCCTTAAAGCCTCCAGAAATTCGCTTAAGAAGAAAGAACCTAAGGAGCGCCATCTAGGTGTCCATCTTCCTTATATCTAGGGGACCACGGACAAGATAGCTCGAATCCTCAGTAGGTTTGATATTCCCTCAACCTTTAGGCCCTTCAAAACCATTCGTAATTCCCTTCGGTCGGTGAAAGATCCTGTTAACCCTATGGACATGAAGGGGGTGTATTTGATCCCTTGCTCATGTGGGACTCCCTATATAGGGGAAACAGGGCGCTCCATTCAACAAAGAATCTATGAGCATGCAGCTGACCTGAGACATGGAAGAACAAAGTCTTCCGCCTTAGCGGAGCATGTGGACAAGACTAATCATCATGTCTGTATTGAGGAGGCCAAAGTTATTGCCAAGGTGGCTCAGTTCCATCATCGTAAGTTAAGGGAAGCTATAGAAATTGAAAAGAGGCCTAATAATCTCAACAGAGATGATGGCTGGAAGGTAAGTAGGTGTTGGATCCCCGCCCTGCCTTCTTAGTGTTTCTTCGCCCCCCCCGCCCCGTCCCTTGGTCCTTGTTCTGGCTTCGTTCCCCTTGAGGCCTTCTGATCCTTCCTCTTTCGCCTTCAGTCTAGGGTTTCCTTTAGTTTTTGTCTGGTTCTTCTCCTCTTGTGTCTCTTTGTCGCTTTTCCTGGTTGTTTTCTTTCTGTTCGTTCGGTTGAATCTCTTGTTAGCTATAGTCATAGACAGCAGGTGTCTGTTCATTCTTCCTTTTTCTTTTTTGTTGTTGAGGAGTTTGTCATTAAGATTCTTTTTGGGCATAGATATACTTATATGATTTAATTATATATATATATATATATGATTAATTTAACATATACAATTTAATCAATTCCTCCAAAAACTAATCATGATTTTGTCATATGTTTTTACTTTGTTGCATAAAATTAATTATAAATTAATACTAATAATATGAATAATAACAACAATATAAATAATAACTTTAAAGCAAATAATAATTCGACAATAAATTAGCATTCTTATATAGGTTTTATTATTAAATAATAAATTAATAAATTACTTTTCAATTAATAAGAAAGACCTAGGCCTAATAGCATATTTTTAAATTAATATATACATTTAGTATATAATA
>APFE031224137.1:0-25841 GCA_000404065.3 Pinus taeda
AAATATATATTTACACTTCATAGAGAAATTTGGTATTGAAAAATAGATTAAATATATAAGTAGTAATTTAAATATCTTTTTAGTGTTTAGAGAAATTGATAATTGAGCATTTATTCTCACTTGCATATGATGTCTGAGTTTATTAAAAACATAGTAAATCAGGAAATTAGGATATTTTGCTAGAAATATAATATATTATGTTGGATTTATGTGTAGCTTCTGGATCAAACAATGATATCATGCGTTTAATTGTATGAATAAATTCTAGTTTCAAGCCCATTGCTTCCTCGACCAATATATTTTTAACAAAACATATATTTACCTCACCAATAAATTCAGTGACGAATTATAAATTAAATATTTTATCTTAAAACAAGTTAGTAAATTATATTATTTACTAAAATTCTAAGACTATACTATATAAAAAACTTACGACACCACATCAACAAGTTAACATATTGTATAAAATTTATGTATAACTTTTGCATTCAACACTCATATGATTATCAAGGAAAATAATAAAATTTGTTCGTAGAAAGAAATTGTAGAATGTAAAATAGACTTCAATTCTATTTTCTAGATAATTGTTTTTGTTTAATAAAAAGTCGTGAGTAAATAATTATGTTAATTGCATTTTATAATTGAAATTTATGGTTATTTATATTATTAAAAAGTAATTTAATCGTATAATTTTGCCTTCAACTCCAAAATAATTTTGATTTCTGGCTCATTTACAAAATAATTTTGAATCTTTGCCAACTATCTTATTTACGCACTATAGAACTTTAAAACTCTAATATTTTATCAAAAAATTGACTTGTAAAACTAAAATGATAAATCTATAAATAATCTCACAACTTTCTAAAAAAGAATTCCACTTAATTACACCAATTAAGTAAGAAACAAAACCCACCAATTATATAAAAAGATAAAATTCAAAGCATCTCCCAGATATAGGGAGAGGAAATCACAAGTCGTATGCAGAAACCATGAAATCAACACTAATCCTAACACAACACAAAACATTTACATTAACAATTATTTCCTAGTTGTTCCCAATGAAGCATATGCAACTATTTGCCAACCTGTGAAGATAGAGCATTTGGACCATAAACCATTGAGTGAGCTCTATTAAAACGAGGTCCCCACCCATGAAATCAACACTAATCCCAACACAACACAAAACATTTACATCAACAACTATTTCCTAGTTGTTCCATATGAAGCATGTGCAACTATTTGCCAACCTGTGACTATATAGCATTTGGACCATAAACCATTGGGTGAGCTCTATTAAAACGAGGGTGAACATAAACCATTGAGTGAGCTCCGTTAAAAGGAGGTCCCCCACCCTGTAGTCTTGCATATGTTGGTGTGTTTGTTATCATGTAGGTGTAGTTTAGCGGCCCTTTTGAAAGGGAAAAGGAAAAAATAACACTTTAGTTTTGATATTTAATTACGCTTTTACCTTTATAATTTGATTTATAATTTATAGAAAATAGAACAAATTTAAATTTTAAGGACAAGGTATAATTTCAAATGGAGGAGATAGGAGAGATTGTCGGTAAACATTTAAATATTAATTCTTTATAATTTACTACCAGATGATATAGGAGGGATTGAGTCTAAACATTTATATATTAGTTTAATATGAGAGATTGGTGGTGTTTTCAAAAGGAAAAATTAGATAAAAAAATAATGATAATAATTAAACATAATGTTGGCTCAATTAAAATCATTTTGCAAGCATTGATATAAAATTATAAATATTTTTTGCTAAAAAAAACCGTAATATGCATATCACATTAAAAGAAATTAAAGGAATGGTGTGAAGGTCACAGCTTAGGCCGTGGGCAAAAATCCAGTCATATTAAGCGCTGATGTGGCAGAGGTCGGGTGCTACTCAAACCACTTACAAACTAACAAAAGAAAGATTTAAGTAAAATGATTCATATTCGCAATGAGAAAATACAATTAATAAATATGTAAAACTTTAATTAATTTAAATTTTTCCCTAGAAAATAAAATTAAAATTCATATTCATAACTATTATATTTACAACATTCTTATTCAAATTTAATTGATAAGTATATAAAAAATCAATATTTTGCAATAAAAGTTTTTTCTATTTATCTATATATTTATAAGCAACACTCCATAACACATTAAAAATTTTAAATTTTAAAAATTTATAAAAATACCAAAGAAAATTTCTCCATATATATGTAACCAAATATATTATCAAATTTTTATAAAAGTAAATAAGGATACATATATTATTGAATTTTCATAAAACTAAAAATCGGGATATATAGATGTGAAATTTATATAAAGATAAATATTAATATTAATAATCAATATAGATCCATCTTAAGTTCGGATCTACTAGCACGCACAACAATCAAATTTCTTTATGTGAAAATTTCAACCACAAAGACATTTGCAATTGAGAAATTTGATCCCTCTCTGAGGCGCAGTATATCCATAACTTAAGATGAATCTATATTGATATAAGATAAAAATTAAAGTATCATTTTTTCATCATTTATAATTTAATCTAAAAAATTAATGATATTATGAAAATATTAAGATAATGAACATTGATTGCATATTTTTGTGATCAAAGTTTGAAGAATGGTTATTCAGAAATAAATACAGGTTATCCACTTTATTTTTATTGTGGATGCTTTTATTCAATGGCATATCCCCTCATCGGGACATATGTGTCTAAAGAATAATGTCATAGATCTAAGGGTTATAAAGAAGTAACGGTGAGAGAGAAGGGTTATATAGAAGTAAGGGTGAGAGAGAAGAGAAAATCAATGGATGGTTGGATAATGGAAGCAGAGAATATAGAAAATCTTAAGAGAAAACCCTAAAGAAAAAATGTAGAGGAAAGATCCAAAGAAAAAGGGAAAACCCCTAAACATAAAGGTAATTCAATATGGGATAATATAATTCAAAGAAGGATTTTGAAATAATAAAAAATTTATTTCGATTGAAGGTTTAGGATTTACTATAATAGTGATTTTATGATCTGATATAATTGGTTAATATGTGGATATATCAATTCAAAAATAATATAAGGTAACCTTAACCCATAAAATAAATTTATGGATAAATTAATTAATTAATAGTAATTTTTTTAGAATATAGAGAAAGAATTCCATAAGAAAATAGAGATATAATGGAGATGAAATAGAGATGAATAAGATAGTGTAGTAAGAAAAAGGATATAGGTAAAGAAAGATACAAATGCGATATAATGCAGAGAGGGAAGGATTAATAAAAAAGTGATGCCTTACTTAAGGAAATACTAAGATAAAGAAATAAAAATAAACTAGATAAAGGACCAGTGACAAGGGAAAAAGGGAAGGTGGGGCCATCAACGGAAGAGAAACAAGGGAAAGGAAAAGGGGGGCAGAGGGGAAAAAGGGAAGGTGGGGCCAACAACGAAAGAGAAACAAGGGAAAGGAAAGGGGGCAGAAGGGGAAGGCAAGGGAGGACAAAGGGAGGAGAATTAAGCGGAATATTAGATAGTATGGGTAGCGTAATAAGGAGAGCGAATTTGTGTTGACTTCAAGTCTAGTATCCCTATTGAGATTGTTTCGATGCTTTATAATTTCCAAGCCCTCTCTAAATATTCTCTTAAATTAATAGTTTTCTTTTTTGTTGATTTGAATGTATTCTAAACAAATAAGACACGAGGAATGTTTGGAGTACTGTGCAAGTGTTGAAGTGTGTATAAGTTCATTTCAAAAACAATGAAATTTCATCTTATATTTAATATAAATATATTTGCAAAATAATTTATCTTTTTCCATGCATTTTTAATATTAATATAAAAAAATTATCCTTTAATAGAATTAAATTTCTTTATGTAATTCAAACATTAATATGAATTCTTGTGGTTATCTTGGTTTTGCAGCTCGCTCTACGTGAATGCACATATGTGGTTTATACTTGAATCCTCCATAGTTTTAACTTATTCACCCTTGACCATCTAATACAGCGTGAAAAATCCCCATTTTGATTCGCGATCAATGACCACCCAGGGAGGAGGGGTCCCTAACACCTCCAACCCGTCTTTTAACCAACCCCGTCATTCGTCCTCGATCCCTCCCAAGCCCAAGTCAAGTGACACCATGGATATCGACAGGCCTGACACCTCCCTCCCAGAATTGTCGAGAGCGCAAAATCACTCTACCCCAAACACCTACATTGCCGAATCCCTGGAGATCCCCACGAAGAGTATCTACAAATTCATCGGCATCTAGCTGACTGATAAATCCCTAATGCAACGAATTGCGCTAAGGTGGAAACTGAAATCCCACTACAATGTTTAACTCAACTACAAAGGGTACTTCATTGTGATATTTTATTGGGTTTGATATCTTTGCATTGTAATGGAAGGAGGCCCTTACTTATTCAACCTCATTAGCCTCTAATGTGTTAATGTATAGAAATTTCTACCTAGACAAATATGAATTCTCATGGGAACCAGTTTGGATATGCTTGTACTCTCTCCCTTAAGAGTACTAGGACCCTGAAACCCTAGTTAAAATTGTCAATAAGCTAGGAAGATTCGTTCATCTCTCGGAGCAAACCAAGCAAGGAAGGTATGCCTTCTATGCTAAGATCTATGTCTATATGAGCATATCAGGCACTCTTCCGTAAGTCGTAGGACTAGAATATGAGGACATTGATTGATACAAATGCTCGACTATGAAAATGTCCCCTTCATATGTCGAAACTGCAATGAACATTATCATTGTCAACTAACTTCCCCCAAGTGATCTGAGAATGGCGAAGCAACCAAGGACGACGATGTATTGACAAAATCCCCTCCAAAAGGAAATATACAAAGAATCCAATGGATCCAAGGCACCTAAAACATATTCCACTCGTAACAGCTTTGAAGTGCCTACAACTCTCCAGAAAAGTCTAAAAGAACAAGCCCCAACCTCTACTCCAAGAACCCAAGAAACCCATGTCCTAGCCATGGATAGGCTGGGGTAGTCAATCCTTGGCAAGTTCCAACATCATCCACCATAGTAGCTCCTAGTGCGCCAGCCATGCAAGGCGCGGAGACCCCCTCAGCACACACTGAGGATGCCGATATGACAGAAGACGAAGATCTCATAAGCTTAGAGGGATTGTATATATTAGCCATGGACGATGCATGCAAGAGGAACAACCTCAAGGATATCCCCCAAAGGGGTAACTATAGGAATGAAAAGAGGGTTGAGTATGAAGACCCCATGTATAGTGATCCTTTGATCACTTAAGGATAGTTAGGAGGCAGATATGATGAGTCGTTAGGTCAGAGATTTGGTCTAGAGAATCATTGATAAGATGACAGATGTTGAAGTCCAAGAGAGCAGTCCATCTTGGTGGAGCAAGAGGGTTGGTAGAGGGCATATCAATGAGCCTATGTCCAATCATTCTAGAGGCAGATAAAAGATTGATAGTGGCAGTATTAATGGTTGGAGACATAAGCATTCAAAATTTGTAAAGGTTGTCGTGATCAGCAGAAGAGGAGGAAAAGAACTTTCCAGATATGTTGAAGCTACGCAGATTTAAACAGTTGTAGAAGCGCTACATTAGCAAGTAGGTCAAGTGTATCTTGTTGAAGGAAATATTGGTGATCATAATTATTGGCACCAAGCCCTAGCCATTCAAGTATCATAGTTGTATATAAGGGTCGTGATCCCTAGTATGGGGTCCCTAATTTTTTTGTATTAAGATTTGTAATATAGCAAGTTGTGGGTTAAAAATTATCTTTTGTACTAGCTAATTCACTATTGTATGTTCTTTGTAGTGAAAAGTGCTTATCTTGTGGCATTTGAGTGTGTTTGTGATCGTGATCTTAGACTCAAACATGATCGCTAGTGTCATAGAAAAATCAACGCTATGGTCCCTAGATGGCGTTGTAAAAGATTGGAATTATGGCATAAAAAATTGGAGTTGCATCCATTTTTATGTATACAACTAGTCTTCCATATGTTTATCTTAAATAAGGTACTCAATGAAAATATCCCAATTCATATTACTTTAGTAGATATTAATGAAGAAGAGAAAATCATATTAGAAGCAAAAACAATCTTTGGGTAAAGGATGAAGAAACTACGAAATCGGATAATTATTGAATTCCTCATCAAGTGGAAGAACATATTAGTAGATGAGGTGGCATGGTAATATGAGTTCTTCATGCATAAGCATCCACAGTTAATCAAGTTTTGTAGGCAACACTGTTTTGAAGATGAGAGCATGTTAAGCCATAGATATTGTATTATTATATTAATACTGTCCTTATTGGCTTCTAGACACTTTTATTTAATTGTACCCAATGTCACCTATATATACCAAGGATACCGAGTTTTAGAGAGCATATCAACTTGTACATTGGTTATATTGCAGAAGGAGGTTTCCCTTTTAAATAGGGTTCAAAATCATTCTTATCTTTCACTCTCAAGTAATTAAGCTACTTATTTTTCTCTTTTTCTGCCACTTGGGTGTTTCGATGCATAACATTGATTCATCAAACTTGTAAATATTTCTAGAGCATTGGTCATCCCAAAAGGTACCGCCACAAATTCATAGTATCCAAACCAAGTTTAAAATGTTTCCTTTGCAATATCTTCTCCCTTATTTTTCAATCTAGATATCAAAGACCGTTATATATCAATTTCAGAAAATACCATGACTTCTTTAATTCAATCAAAATATCATCAATTTGAGGTAAGGTGTATTCATTTTTAATTGTGTTTGCATTTACCTACTTGTATTCAATGCAATGCCTCTAAGACACATTTATTTCATATAAAAATCACGAGTTCTCCCCAATTTTATATACTAGGTTAAATCAACCCTTCAATATATTTTGAAGTTGCATGTGTAAATCCTACAATTCTAGAATAATCATACAATATAGAGGCTTGGAAATAGCTTATATTCGTGGTTTAAGTTCAATAGTAAATTATATCTCACGTTTTAGTGGTAGTCTAGCTAAATCTTCTAGAAATGCATCAAGAAACTCTAACAATATGTGATGATGTTATATATCTTTTGAGTATTTATTCTAGTTCATAGCCACTACTACATGCATAAAACAACCTTGTCTAACACTCTTTTTCAGTTGTAAGGCTGAAAATAATCTTAGAGTTTCTTCCCTCTTGGTTCCTACCAAGATTCTCCTTTTCCCTAAATCATCTACAAATTAAAGTAACTTACCTTTCATTTCTAGAGTTATTTCATGAGCTCCCAACCAATCCATAAGAATTATAAGATATGATCCCAAGGTGCTAATGTAGCAACCCAAGTGAAAATTCCATGTAAATAAAGTTAATAAAGGCATAATAATAACCGATTATGGCACAATTATTCCAGGTTGAATGTTGGGAAAAAACATCCTAATGAGGTTGTTCATTTTGTTTATTATGGCCAAGGAAATTGGCAAAGGCAATGGCAAAGGATTTGGAAAGGAAAAATGGAATTTTTGACAATTTATTTATGAAAATAATGGAAATTAGGATAAAATGAAAGTGAAAGGCTATAGATTGCATGTGAGGAGGAAAATTGATAAAAATAATGGGAAAATGAAGAAAATAGAGGCCACATTAATAAAATGGCTTATGAGGATCAATTGGTAGTTTTTTGTCAGTTCAATTTTGGATCTCTCTCTCTCTCTCACACACACACACACACACACACACACACTCTCGGACACTTAGAATTTTCTTGGAACACTTCAACATTGGATCAAGAAAAGAGAAGAGGAAGCAAAGCTCAAGCAACGAAAGAAGGATTAGGCAGCTACAACGGGTTTAGTTGCAGGGATTCATTTGCATGTGTGATTTCCTTGCTAGATTTGGCATGCATGGTTATCTATGTGTGTTCTTGGTTATATTTTTTTCATTTCCATGGAATTTTCTAGGTGTGGCAGTGCTCTTCGGCCTTTCCTTTCCATTTCTGGTTAGCCTTGAGGTGATGGGTTCTCATGTTTTAGTGGAGTTGGGTTGTTGGATGGATTTGAAGGTGATTGAGACGAATCTCTAAAAGGGAAAACACATGACCTAGTGATCCCTGATCTGGACTATGGATTGTGGTAAATCCACTGGCTTAGTAACCCCTGAAACGAACTATGGGTTACCGTAAATACAAGTATTGTGTGCCTCAGAGAGGCCTAGGAATCCTCGACTAGTGAGTGGCAGGATATACAATAAATCCTAGAGGTGGGATCCCTCGATCAAGCCTAGCAATCCTTTACTGTGAATGGTGGGATATGTGGTAAAGGATGGAGGGTGGTGTATCGATCATGGCCTAGTGACCCTTGAATTAGAATATGGGTTACCATAAAGCCTAGGGACTAGGAGGTAGTAAAATTTCCCATGATATAGGTGGAGAAATTTAGTGGCATGCATGCTCATTCCTTTCTTCTCCATTATGAGTCCCGCATTTATGTTTGGAATATGGCACGGGAGTGGTTGGCTGAAGAGAGGATTGGCTCATCGAATCTATGGTCGGGTGGAACGGGGTAGTCGCATATTGGGTTGGTTTTTGCATTCATCAATAAGAGTTCCTTTCCTTGGTATTTTAGGTGTAAATGCACTGGTTCATTTCTGGCATATATGGCTATTGTATGCTCATTATTTCTATTGTTTTTATGTTGGTTATGAATATTTTTTATGACTGTGACAATGTATGGTTGTCATCACGTTTTGACTTGTAAATGAATGAGTAATGAATATATGACCTAATAGATGATAATGCAGCTAATGTGATAAGGCACCAATCCTTCTAGATATTGAACTATTATATTTATATTATTATATTAGTATTGTCCTTATTGGTTACTAGACCCTTTTATTGTAATTGTACCCATTGTCACCTATATATACCAAGGATACCTAGCTTTAGAGAGCATATCAACTTGTACATAGGTTATATTGTGAAAGGAGCATTCCCTTTTAAAGAGGGTTCAAGATCATTCTTCTCTTTCATTGTCAACTCATTGAGTTACTTCTTTTTCACTCTTTTTTTTTCTCTAATAGGTTGTTTCGATGCACAACATTGATTCATCAAACTTGTAAATATTCCTACAGCATTCGTCGACCCAAAAGGTACCACCACAAATTCATAGTATCCAAAACAAGTTTTAAATGTTTCCTTTGCAATACCTTCTTCCTTATTTTTCAATTTAGATATCAAAGACCATTATATATGAATTTTAGAAAATACCACAATTTCTTTCATTCAATCGAAATATCGTGAATTTGACGTAAGGCGTATTGATTTTTAATTCTGCTTCTATTTACCTACTTTTAGTCAATGTAATGCCTCCAAGACACATATTTCCTTAATATAAAAATCACCAGCTCTCCCTAAGTTTATATACTAGGTTAAGTCAACCCTTCAATATATTTTGAAGTCGCATGTGTAAATCCTGCAATTCTTTTATAATCATACAATATAGAGGCCTGGAAATAGGCTATATTCGTGGTTTAAGTTCAATAGTAAATTATATCTCACATTTTAATGGTAGTCTAGGAAACTCTTCTAGAAATGCATCAAGACATTCTAACAATATTTGATGATGTTATATATCTTTTGAATATATATTCTAGTTCATAGCCATTACCACATACATAAAACACCCTTTTCTAAGACCCATTTTCAGTTGTAAGGCTGAAAAGAGTCTTAGAGTTGCTTATCTCTCGGTTCCTACCAAGATTCTTCTTTTCCCTAAATCATCTACAAATTAAAGTAACTTACCTTTCATATCTAGAATTATTTCATGAGCTCCCAACCAATCCGTACCACGAATTATAAAATTGGATCCCAAGGTGATCATATTGATAGTATCTAAGTATTGCATGCTCTCAAATTATGTTCGTAATATTTTAACAATTGTTCTATCCCTTTTTAATAATTAAAGTCATCTCTACCAATTTATAATGAATTTTCTTTCATGCCATTAAACCACATCTAAATAATGAATTTGGAGAAATAAAAGTTTTATTGTCATTTGGATCAATTAATAAAGAAAATTTATTTCCCTTTATTTTACCTACAATCTACAAGATTGTATATTGATGTTCTACTTGATAATTATTCACCATAACATGAATCCTATGTGTCTTATGTTAGGTTAATATTGACTCACAAAGTAGTTAAGATAACCTTGTTTTGGTCATTGATGGATTTACCATTGGTGTTTTATGAGCCCATGGCATGGGTGACCCATGGTATTTAATGTGATGAATCCTATTTAAAGGCTTGAAGAACTCCTTAAAATGCCTCTTTTCTACATGTGTACCATGAGTTTCCTTCATTTCTCTAGTTACACTCCATTTTTAACATGTGGTATCATAGCACAATTGGAGAAATAATATAAACACAAATGATTATACACATGGAAAACATGTACATAAGAGTCAATATTTACCTTGGACACACTTTACTAGCAAAGCCAACACTCGAGATATATATATTTGTTACCATAATCCAACCCAGCCAAGCACCAAGCCACTCGAGGTATTTTACAATGGATTCCTTCAAGCCTTAAAATAAGCTTAATTGCATCAAATATCACGGGAAAATACCATGGGTTTCCAAATACCATGATCCTATAAACCACCAAAAGTAATCGTGTTAATGATCAAATTAAATATATTGCATATGCTAAGAATAAGTTGTGGACCTATGGAATACTAATGTAAGTCTGTTGAGTGATCAATTATATAATGGTGTTGAAGGATGATAGAAGATATCCTTAGTTGGATAATTGATGATATCAAGCGAAAATACCAAAAGCTCTTGTGTATGATTGATATGGTTTGCATATCAATGATGCATAGTAGTTGGAGGAACTAGAGAACATTATGGGGGTAATATGAGACCAAATAGGGACACTTTATGTGAGGTGATTTCAATGTGCAAGAAATTTAGCCAAGTGGATGAATGCAAATTTGCGTGAGCGTCGTTTAGCTCATCATGACTATGTAGAAGATTAGTTATGCCCCTTAACATCAACAATTAATGTAGTCTCCTCAAAGTTATTAATTTGATAAGATCTAAAGTCTTAAACCACCCATAGGTGCAGGCACGAAAATATCATCACTACAGCAGGTGGAATGCTTGAGTCCACGAATGAAGTCATGTTAAACCTTGAGGATACCTCTCCAATTGAATAGGAGCTCCCAGGAATCTTTGATTTCATAGTAACATTAGTGGCTTTAATGGATTCCACTCAACCATTAAAGAAAGAACAAGAAATGAGAGTTATGGGAAAGGATAATTTACATTGACACACTAGGGGAGAATTCACTATCAAAGAAATTACACCCGCAAGTCTCCTAAATCAAATGATCATATATTTTAGCACCAAGATGGAAATAATTCACTAGGAATGATTAGTTACAAATTAATGGAGTTGGAGCTATTACAGTTAGACAAAGGAATGTTTAGATATCACACGTTGGCACTTACTTGAGCATAGCATCAAAGATTCAAACCATACAATTCAAGGTTGTCATTGTGATTATAACAAACATCCTTTCCTCCTACTAAAGAAATCATCCCTTAGTGTTAAACCTAATGAACTGATTGCTTACATCAAGTGATGGTTCATGTGTATGTGAACCATGGTAAATGAAACCTAGAAAAACATCACAAGGATTGACATGGAACATAGTAGAAGCACATGGATGTAGATTCGAATATAAATAAATAATCGAATAAGGAGTGTTTGCTTTAGCTTGTTGTATTTGGAGCAGAGAGGGATGTTGGTAAAGAATAGTGTAGATGTTTCTTGCAACTCATGGGTTCTCTCATAATGAGGGAGTAGACTATGAGGAGACTTTTTCTCCTGTAGCTAGATATTCCTTTATTGAAGAAGTTCTTTCAATATCTTTTGAGACAAGGTGGACCACCTACCAGATGGATGTGAAGATCACCTTCCTCAATGTCATCATTGAGGAAGAAGTCCATATCGGGCAACCATAGGGGTTTGGAGTCCATGATAGAGATACTTATGTATGTAGCTTTAATAAATCACTTTGTGGAATCAAACAGGTACCCAAGGCATGGTATTCCAGGAGCCATAGCAATATGCAAAACATAGGCTTCACCCAGAGTGAGGTGGATCCCACCCTATACTTCTTCTAGATTGGGTCTAAGCTGCATATTTTATTATTGTATGTGGATGATCTAATTCGAATAGGTGTAGAGAGATTGATTGCAGGTTGTATTTCAGATATAGCATTAGAATTTGAGATGAGGGATATCAGGTCGATGCATAACTTTCTGGGAATTTGCAGCAAATAGGTGAGGTCCTCCTTAGGTAGGGGAAGTACAAACTAAAGAATCATCTCCGGTGTTAAACCTGAACCCATCTTCGCTCATATTGCCTTCACACTGGTAGCTTAAAAATAGAGTTCATCTCTCGTGTCTTCAGCCAAAAATCCCTCGTTTCGTAGATTTTTGGTGCTTTGTGTGTTCTCTGCGTAGTAAGCTTCCGAGCCAATTGTTTTGTGTCCCTTTTGCACACTTTGATTGGTCTCCCCCTCCACGAAACTACCATAACACTCTCTCCTTTTGCACCTCGGACATTTTTGGTTCACGAACTCCTTTCTTTCTTTGCCAAATTCCACAAGAAAATGGGACAGTATGGGAGACCGTCCTCCACTCACGCTGCCAAGTCTAACTTCAGTGTTGTCAGTGCAAGGCATTTTATGGTTAGGTGGGTAGTCATGAAAATTAAGAGATGTTGGTATGGGCTTACCCATGGCATGATATAGGAGAACCAACCAGCGTGCAAGAGGACCTCAACGGGCATGCAATAGTGTATGACATGCCTTCCCTCTAAGAGCTTTGGATATGTATGCTCCTCGCTTCAGCCGGTCATCACTTTATTTCCACATAGATTTTGTATACATCCATAGTTCACATAGTAATGAAAAAATACACAAATTGTCATGAAAAAGTGTTGTTACACTCATAATTGAGACGTCTTCATCACCTCAAAGCTCATATTTTTATAGTTATTTTGAAAGATTCTAATTTCCTTGTGCTCCATAAACCTAATAAATAAGAAACCATTTTGATAACCTCAATAATAGAAACCTTATTATCCTCTCTATGTATATGTTTTAGTTCAAAAAAACCCAAATCAACAAATACTCTAACTTCTACACCGTGATATCTTAACATTTTCCAAGTTGTGTTAACATGAACTTTCTATGATTTACAAAATGATGAAAATACTTAGTGTTTTCATCTTCTTTAGGAACCCACAAGGCTCTACTTTAAGTATATGATTATTTTCGTTATTACTCAAATACTTGATCATTGAAACCAACTACAACTTGACTAAACAAAGCTTCCAAATTATCTGTTAATTCTTGTTCATACCCAGTGTTATTTTGATGTGTCTAAATCAAAAAGCATTATTTTGTCCTTTCTAGATTGTTGGTGGAATGAATAAATACTAACATACATGACCAATTAGATTTTATGATTATTTTCATTTTTTTGGCTTTCCCGTGAGGGAATTTTAACAGGTCACTTTCTTGCAAATTTTAATAGGTCACCCTTTTGCAAGAAGTTTCTAGTAGGCCAATTATATTTTATGATATCTATATAGTCATTTAGTAGTTAGATTGAATTTAATTGGTTTCCTACTATGTGTTCCAATCTTCTAGAGCACTAACTGGTGATCAAATTAACCATGCCACTGAAGTCCACACCCACACCAACCCGCAACCCTTAATAAAAAAAACAATAACTTCATTCCTAAAAATTATGTTCAGCTTTTTTGGCTATTTTGAGTTCACTCAACCTTAAACCACTCCACGATAAGAATATCTTCGTTGTCTTTGCATTCAATAGACCAAAATCTTTTTCTCTCTTAAAAAAATGATAATAAATCACGATAGTTAATTTTGGTTTCTAGTAGGTGTTAAATCCTTCTCTTACAAAGTTTAGATTATCTACCATTATAACATTCTTTGCATAAGAAATTTAGTAATAAATGTATTTAATAGATATATAACTAAGCTAACTAAAAGAGTTTAATAAATATTTAGTTATTGAATGACTTGTAAATATCACTATATATTATAAAAATGTGATTTCAACCAGTTAAAGTAGGTCAAATAGTCATGCCAGTTAAAGTAGCTCAAATAGTCATGCGAGTTAAAGTAGTTGAAAATTTAAATCATTAAAATTCATCTCTACAACGTATTAAATAACTGAAAAATGTTATTAATAAAAAGGTTAAAGAAGTGCATAGTCCAATAATCATTGTTGACAAAGAGCCCTCCTCTGGGTAACTTAAAGATTCCATTGTTGAATTCATTTCTTTCTATATATAATTAACAACCCTCCATGACTTCTATAAGAAAACATAGTCTTTATAATTGAACCGTCTGCCCATCATGATATATTTACTTATATAACAAGATAATAATTGTTTGATGCTCATTTCTCTTATATAGAGATTTAGAGATATTATTGAAAAAAGAAATATTAAAACAATAATAAAATTTCTATTAATTAATTTTATATTAACGTTTAATATTAAGATAAACGTTGGAGGGTTGTTGACAAAGAGCCCTCCTCTGGGTAACTTAAAGATTCCATTGTTGAATTCATTTCTTTCTATATATAATTAACAACCCTCCATGACTTCTATAAGCAAACATAGTCTTTATAATTGAACCGTCTGCCCATCATGATATATTTACTTATATAACAAGATAATAATTGTTTGATGCTCATTTCTCTTATATAGAGATTTAGAGATATTATTGAAAAAAGAAATATTAAAACAATAATAAAATTTCTATTAATTAATTTTATATTAACGTTTAATATTAAGATAAACGTTGGTTAAAAAAAAAAAAAAAAAAAAAAAAATTGCATGAACTACTTAAAGTTTTTAAAAAAGTTGTATGAATGTTTCAGCGATCAAAATTAAAAGAAAATTAAAACCTCCATTACCCGTTAATGGAGCAAAATTAAAAGAAAAGATTTGGATCCTCCATTACGTTGCCGTTTGAATGCTTTTCATACTAAAATAAATAATGGCCGCACCTTTTACCATCGTTCTCGATGTAGTAAATGTTTAACCCATTGTTTTCTTGAAGATTTGTGGTCTTGTGTTTGTTTCACGCATCAGGGGATCGGCAAATTCTTGCTCACCTGTTATTTTTGTTTTCTCTAGTTTATTGCTTTGCGATTCTGGCTTTGTTGTTTTCGTTTTCTATGGGTTTATTGCTAGGCGATTTGATTCAGTTATCCTGTATATATTTTTACTTGATTTAGCCGGTTTTTGTCTTTTTTCTTAATTTGTTTGCAGTGTTCTCTATTGGCATGTTAAATCTGTTTATGGAACTTTAAAATGTGGTTTGGTTTGGTTTATTGTGCGATCTCTTCAAATTCTTCAGTGAAGTGAATTAGGGCTAAACACAATAGGTAAGAATATTTTCACTGGTTAATCAGCTGAATGATTAAGAGATGGTGCGAAAGAAGTGGCACAGTTTGCGAAAGCTATAGCAATGTTTGTGCCCTGCGTTGACTAGCCAATTAAAAAAGCTCAGTTGGTGAATTCCAGGTATTTTCGATTGCCATATTTATTACAGTTGAGATTATTTTTGGTCTTCTCAAATCTCGTGTTAAAAATAGAGGCTCTTCAAATTTCTTAGATTATCCGTTCTTAATTTTCTAGCTTGTCTGAATCTGTGTTTAAACTAATTTTACTTTTAATTTTAAGAAATTTTTTGAATTATTTGACATTATTCCTCACGAAATTGACCCTTTCTAATTTTCCCATGCTTTGTGAAGATTCGTTTAAATTTTGATAAAATTATGATATTATTGGCCACGGTACTGTAAAATGTTAGAAGAGAATTCAGTTTTCATGGCCTCTGTCCCAGATTTATGGTGATATATTTGATGAAATTATTCACGTTTGTCGCATATTTTTGTGCAAGGATTCAATTCTGGATAAAGATTTTTGTGTCTACCTTCTGTGGCTTTGTCCTCTTATGCGTCGACTTATGCTATTGGCTCTACATAAACTAAGTAGAATCCCCGGCCGCTTTTCTGGTAAAAAAAGCTAGGTCGATAGTTCTTGTGAAGATCCCATTAAATCAATTTTAATTTTAATAATTTAAATGACATCAAAAAATTTTTGAAGCAGCGGAAGAAACTTGTAAACCAAAACAAGAAGTCGCGTAGTAGTAAAACAGGAAACAGGCCCCATGTACTAGGAGGGTAGAAATTTGTCACCTCACTCTCAAGCTACTTGTCTACAGATAACCACAATCTCTTGACAACATATCAAGAGATGAGCAACTTGCATTCAAATGAGCAATGTGCATGCAGATGGTCTGATAACATTTACTTTCAACCTAACATTACTCAATAATCCCATAAATTTTCAAAACAAAATCAATAAATCTCAATTTTAAGCCAAAGTTTCATAGCCCTCGACCTCTAGAAGAAGCTAAATAAGAACTCAAAACATTTAATTGCATTTAATTGATTAACATAAAACAATCGCAATATTTAATAACCTGAGAAAAAAATGCAAAACGCATGTACAACAAAAATTTCACAAATTTAAATTTAAATTTTTTTAATACCCACACATTTTCCAAAACATTTTGATTACAATATTCCCTAGTGCGTTAGGGCAGGGACAAATAATAGGACATGTTGGAGTAATAATGTAACGTTGTGTTAAAACAATATCATGTTACCACGGTGGGGTGGCAATACATTAGGTTGCATAGCATATCATACAATACGTCCCAAAAGGTGGGCAGAGTATGCATTGCAAATAATATAATACCAATGCGTTGAAGGGTTGTGAGACATATCTAACCTACCCTAGCCTACGTTAGCTTAACCTAACCTGCACGCTTAACCTACTCTAGCGTGCGCTAGCCTAATCTATCCTTTCCTAGCCTCCTCTAGCCTTGCCTACTCTAGCCTACTCAAGCCTAACCTACTATAGTCTGGCCTAAAGTAGCCTACCCTAGCCTATTCTAGTGTAGCCTAGCCTACTCTAGCCTCCCCTAGCCTAACCTACTCTAGCTTAACCTAACCTAATCTAACCTAGCCTAACCTACTCTAGCCTAACCTAACCAAGTCTAACCTACCCTAACCCACCCTAAACTACTCTAGCCAAGCTTAACCTAGCCTCACCTAATCTAGCCTAACCTAAACTACCCTACCCTACTCTTGCATAGCCTAACCGACTCTAGCCTAGCCTACTCAAGCACTCTCTAGCCTAGCCTAGCATAACTTAGCCTAACCTGCCCTAACCTACTCTAACTTAGCCTAGCCTAGCCTACTCTACCTATGCTAGCTTAGCCTAGCCTACTCTAACCTACCCTAGCCTAACCTAACCTAGCCTATCCTAACCTAGCCTAACCTAGCCTAAGCTAACCTAGCCTAACCTAGCCTAACCTGGCCTAACCTAACCTAGCCTAACCTAGCCTAGCCTAACCTAGCCTAACCTAACCTAACCTAACTTAACCTTCCCTATCCTACTTTTGTCTAACCTACCCTAACATAGCCTTGCCTATCCTAGCTTACCCTAGCCTAACCTAGCCTAACCTTACCTAACCTTTCCTAACCTAGCCTTGCCTAACCTAGCCCAATGTAGCCCAACCTAGCCCAGCCTTGCCTAACGTAGCCTAGCATAACCTACCCCAGCAAGCGTAATCTAACCTACCCTAGCCTACGGTAGCTTAGCCTAACCTACTCTAACGTGCTCTAGCCTAATCTAGCCTAGCCTAGACTCCTCTAGCCTTGCCTACACTAGCTTACTCTAGTCTAACCTAGTCTAACCTAGCCTACTATAGCCTAACCTAACCTACAATAGCTTAACTTAATCTACCCCACTCTAGCCTAGCCTAAACTAGCTTAACCTACCCTACTCAACTCTAGCCTCAACAACTCTAGCCTAACCTACTCTAGCCTGGACTAAACTAGTCTAACCTAACCTAGTCTAACCTAGCCTAAACTACTCTAGCCTAACCTAACCTAGCCTATCCTAGCCTAACCCACCCTAAACTACTCTAGCCTAGCCTAACCTAGCCTCACCTACTCTAGCCTAGCCTAACCTAGCCTCACCTACTCTAGCCTAGCCTACTCTAGCATAGCTTAACCAACTCTAGCCTAGCCTACTCAAGCCTTCTCTAGCCTAGCCTGGCCTAACTTAGCCTAACCTGCCCTAACCTACTCTAACTTAGCCTAGCCTAGCCCACTCTACCTACGTTATCTTAGCCTAGCCTACTCTAGCCTACTCTGGGCTAGCCTAACCTGACTTATTCTAGCCTAGCTTAACCTAACCTAGCCTAGCCTAACCTAGCCTACTCTAGCCTAGCCTAGCATAGCCTAGCCTATCCTAGCCCACTATAACCTACCGTACCCTAGCCTACTCTAATGTACTCTAAACTAGTCGATCCTAGCCTAGCCTACTCTGGCGTAGCCTAGCATGGCCTAACCTACTATTTCCTAGCTTAACCTAGCCTACTCTAGCCTAGCCTATCCGAGACTACTCTAGCATACCCTAGCTTACTCTAGCCTAGCCTAGCCTACTCTAGCCTAACCTAGCCTTATCTAGCCTAACCTACTCTACCCTAGACTAACCTAGCTACCTAAAATAACCTACCCTACTCTAGCCTACTCTAGCCTAGCCTAACCTAACCTAACCTAATCTAAGTTAGCTTAGCCTAACCTAAGCTACCCTAGCCTAACCTAGCCTAAGCTAAGCTAACCTAATCTAACCTAGCCTAACCTAACCTAATCTAAGTTAGCTTAGCCTAACCTAAGCTACCATAGCCTAACCGAGCCTGGCCTAAAATAGCCTACCCTAGCCTATTCTAGTGTAGCCTAGCCTACTCTAGCCTCCTCTAGACTAACCTAACCTAATCTAACCTAGCCTAACCTATTCTAGCCTAGTCTAACCTAGCCTAGCCCACCCTAAACTACTCTATCCTAGCCCAACCAACCCTCACCTACTCTAGCCTAGCGTACACTAGCCTAGCCTACTCTAGCCTAGCCTAACCGACTCTAGGCTAGCCTACTATAGCCTTCTCTAGCCTAGCCTAGCCTAACTTAGCCTAACCTGCCCCAACCTAATCTAATATAGCCTAGCCTAGCCCACTCTACCTAAGCTAGCTTAGCCTAGCCTACTCTAGCCTACCCTAGCCTAACCTAACCTAGCCTAACCTAGCCTAGCCTAACCTAGCCTAACCTAACCTAACCTAACCTTCCCTAGCCTAGCTTTGTCTAACCTAGCCTAACATAGCCTTGCCTATCCTAGCCTAACCTAGCCTATCCTTACCACACCTTTCCTAACCTAGCCTTGCCTAACCTAGCCCAACGTATCCTAACCTAGCCCAACGTAGCGTAATGTAGCCTAGCCTTGCCTAATGTAGCCTACCATAAACTACCCTAGCTAGTGTAATCTAACCTACCCTAGCCTACGCTAGCTTAGCCTAACCTACTCTAGTGTGCTCTAGCCTAATCTAGCCTAGCCTAGAGTCCTCTATCCTTGCCTACTCTAGTCTAACCTAGTCTAACCTAGCCTATTATAGCCTAACCTACCCTACTCCAGACTAACTTACTCTGGCCTACTTTAGCATAGCTTAAACTAGCTTAACCTACCCCACTCTACTCTAGCCTCAACAACTCTAGCCTAGCCTAACTTAGCCTAACCTACTCTAGCCTAGCCTAAACTAGCCTACCGTAGCCTATACTAGCATAGCCTAGCTTACTCTAGCCTCCTCTAGCCTAACCTAACCTAGTCTAACCTAGCCTAACCTAACCTACCCTACCCTAGCCTAACCCACCCTAAACTAGTCTAGCCTAACGTAACCTAGCCTCACCTACTCTAGCCTAGCCTAAACTAGCCTAGCCTACTCTAACGTAGCCTAACCGACTCTAGCCTAGCCTACTCAAGCCTTCTCTAGCCTAGCCTAGCCTAACTTAGCCTAACCTACCCTAACCTACTTTAACTTAGCCTAGCATAGCCCACTCTACCTACACTAGCTTAGCCTAGCAATGTGTAATATATATCAACATAAATTTTTGTTACAATGGACAATAAAAATGATTACCCTTTCCAACCATGCAATGTGATACCATTTCTACAAGTATTTTAAAATCTAAATTAAGTTAATTGATTTATACAGAATTGGAAAAACTTAAAAATAGCACTCCAACCATTAAATTAACTTTGAAAAATAAAAATTAAGAATTAAAAAAGAACAGTACTCAATTAATTTCATTAATACATCGAAATTTAGAATTATTTTAATTGAATCCGCACAACTTTGAAAAATTGAAAACCAATGCATTAAAAAAATTTAATAACTCCCAATTTTATCAAAGAACCATGCCCAAAAACCAATGCAGTCTCATCCGATCTCAATTATCAGTAATCGCCAGTTTAATTGGATTTTCCCCCAAAACCATGATAGCAGTTTAATTAATTTTTCCCCAAAACCATGATAGTGTGTTATGTTAATTGAAAATACCTGAAATTTTAATTCGCAAACCGTACCACCTGTGCACCATCTCCTAATCTCCCTCCCACAACACTTGTACTGCATCACTGCAATATTGCTAGTGAGAAATTTATTTAATGAAAACTAAGACATTACAATTCTTAGCTACAGTGTTGTGTTTGATCCCTAATTCCGGCGAAAACATCACACAACTTTGACAATGGACTGTTGTTCAATAGCTAGCTTTAGTTTTCGAAAGAATCGGTGGGTGTTTTAAGAGATCTCACATTGAAGAAAGCATCCATATCAAAGATAGGGATGGTTGAATGTGTTTACCCGTGGAACTGGTTCCAGACTATTGACATTTCACAAAATATTGCCTTGAAAGAAACTACCAGGAATTGGACACTTTCAAGTCTCATAAACCTTAAATTCCTCAACTTACAATTTCATCAATTTCATCAGTACATTCACATAAATCTAAATCTACCGCAAATGCCTATTAACGAGGTTTTTTTGAAGCAGCGGAAGAAACGTGTAAACCAAAACAAGAAGTCGCGTAGTAGTAAAACAGGAAACAGGCCCCATGTACTAGGAGGGTAGAAATTTGTCACCTCACTCTCAAGCTACTTGTCTACAGATAACCACAATCTCTTGACAACATATCAAGAGATGAGCAACTTGCATTCAAATGAGCAATGTGCATGCAGATGGTCTGATAACATTTAATTTCAACCTAACATTACTCAATAATCCCATAATTTTTCAAAACAAAATCAATAAATCTCAATTTTAAGCCAAAGTTTCATAGCCCTCGACCTCTAGAAGAAGCTAAATAAGAAATCAAAACATTTAATTGCATTTAGTTGATTAACATAAAACAATCGAAATATTTAATAACCTAAGAAAAAAATGCAAAACGCATGTACAACAAAGATTTCACAAATTTAAATTAAAATTTTTTTAATACCCACACATTTTCCAAAACATTTTGATTACAATATTCCCTAGTGCATTAGGGCAGGGACAAATAATAGGACATGTTGGAGTAATAATGTAACGTTGTGTTAAAACAATATCATGTTACCACAGTGGGGTGGCAATACATTAGGTTGCATAGCATATCATACAATACGTCCCAAAAGGTGGGCAGAGTATGCATTGCAAATAATATAATACCAATGCGTTGAAGGGTTGTGAGACATATGATAGGCATTTGCAGTAGATTTAGATTTATGTGAATGTATTGATGAAATTGATGAAATTGTAAGTTGAGGAATTTAAGGTTTATGAGACTTGAAAGTGTCCAATTCCTGGTAGTTTCTTTCAAGGCAATATTTTGTGAAATGTCAATAGTCTGGAACCAGTTCCAGGGGTAAACACATTCAACCATCCCTATCTTTGATATGGATGCTCTCTTCAATGTGAGATCTCTTAAAACACTCACCGATTCCTTCGAAAACTAAAGCTAGCTATTGAACAACAGTCCATTGTCAAAGTTGTGTGATGTTTTCGCCGGAATTAGGGATCAAACACAGCATTGTAGCTAAGAATTGTAATGTCTTAGTTTTCATTAAATAAATTTCTCACTAGCAATATCGCAGTGATGCAGTACAGGTGTTGTGGGAGGGAGATTAGGAGATGGCGCACAGGTGGTACGGTTTGCGAATTAAAATTTCAGGTATTTTCGATTACCATAACACGCTATCATGGTTTTGGGGAAAAATTAATTAAACTGCTATCATGGTTTTGGGGGAAAATCCAATTAAACTGGTGATTACTGATAATTGAGATCGGATGAGACTGCATTGGTTTTTGGGCGTGGTTCTTTGATAAAATTGGGAGTTATTAAATTTTTTTAATGCATTGGTTTTCAATTTTTCAAAGTTGTGTGCGGATTCAATTAAAATAATTCTAAATTTCGATGTATTAATGAAATTAATTGAGTACTGTTCTTTTTTAATTCTTAATTTTTATTTTTCAAAGTTAATTTAATGGTTGGAGTGCTATTTTTAAGTTTTTCCAATTCTGTATAAATCGATTAACTTAATTTAGATTTTAAAATACTTGTAGAAATGGTATCACATTGCATGGTTGGAAAGGGTAATCATTTTTATTGTCCATTATAACAAAAATTTATGTTGATATATATTACACATTGGTAGGCTAAGTTAAAGTAGGTTAGGGTAGGTTAGGCTAAGTTAGGCTAGGCTAGGCTAGAGAAGGCTTGAGTAGGCTAGGGTAGAGTCGGTTAGGCTACGTTAGAGTAGGCTAGGCTAGTTTAGGCTAGGCTAGAGTAGGTGAGGCTAGGTTACGTTAGGCTAGACTAGTTTAGGGTACTCGTTAATAGGCATTTGTAGTAGATTTAGATTTATGTGAATGTATTGATGAAATTGATGAAATTGTAAGTTGAGGAATTTAAGGTTTATGAGACTTGAAAGTGTCCAATTCCTGGTAGTTTCTTTCAAGGCAATATTTTGTGAAATGTCAATAGTCTGGAACCAGTTCCAGGGGTAAACACATTCAACCATCCCTATCTTTGATATGGATGCTTTCTTCAATGTGAGATCTCTTAAAACACCCACCGATTCCTTGGAAAACTAAAGCTAGCTATTGAACAACAGTCCATTGTCAAAGTTGTGCGATGTTTTCGCCGGAATTAGGGATCAAACACAACACTGTAGCTAAGAATTGTAATGTCTTAGTTTTCATTAAATAAATTTCTCACTAGCAATATCGCAGTGATGCAGTACAGGTGTTGTGGGAGGGAGATTAGGAGAGTGCGCACAGGTGGTACGGTTTGCGAATTAAAATTTCAGGTATTTTCGATTACCATAACACGCTATCATGGTTTTGGGGAAAAATTAATTAAACTACTATCATGGTTTTGGGGGAAAATCCAATTAAACTGGCGATTACTGATAATTGAGATTGGATGAGACTGCATTGGTTTTTGGGCGTGGTTCTTTGATAAAATTGGGAGTTATTAAATTTTTTTAATGCATTGGTTTTCAATTTTTCAAAGTTGTGTGCGGATTCAATTAAAATAATTCTAAATTTCGATGTATTAATGAAATTAATTGAGTACTGTTCTTTTTTAATTCTTAATTTTTATTTTTCAAAGTTAATTTAATGGTTGGAGTGCTATTTTTAAGTTTTTCCAATTCTGTATAAATCGATTAACTTAATTTAGATTTTAAAATACTTGTAGAAATGGTATCACATTGCATGGTTGGAAAGGGTAATCATTTTTATTGTCCATTGTAACAAAAATTTATGTTGATATATATTACACATTGCTAGGCTAAGCTAGTGTAGGTAGAGTGGGCTATGCTAGGCTAAGTTAAAGTAGGTTAGGGTAGGTTAGGGTAGGTTAGGCTAAGTTAGGCTAGGCTAGGCTAGAGAAGGCTTGAGTAGGCTAGGCTAGAGTCGGTTAGGCTATGTTAGAGTAGGCTAGGCTAGTTTAGGCTAGGCTAGAGTAGGTGAGGCTAGGTTACGTTAGGCTAGACTAGTTTAGGGTACTCGTTAATAGGAATTTGTAGTAGATTTAGATTTATGTGAATGTATTGATGAAATTGATGAAATTGTAAGTTGAGGAATTTAAGGTTTATGAGACTTGAAAGTGTCCAATTCCTGGTAGTTTCTTTCAAGGCAATATTTTGTGAAATGTCAATAGTCTGGAACCAGTTCCAGGGGTAAACACATTCAACCATCCCTATCTTTGATATGGATGCTTTCTTCAATGTGAGATCTCTTAAAACACCCACCGATTCCTTGGAAAACTAAAGCTAGCTATTGAACAACAGTCCATTGTCAAAGTTGTGTGATGTTTTCGCCGGAATTAGGGATCAAACACAGCACTGTAGCTAAGAATTGTAATGTCTTAGTTTTCATTAAATAAATTTCTCACTAGCAATATCGCAGTGATGCAGTACAGGTGTTGTGGGAGGGAGATTAGGAGATGGTGCACAGGTGGTACGGTTTGCAAATTAAAATTTCAGGTATTTTCGATTACCATAACACGCTATCATGGTTTTGGGGAAAAATTAATTAAACTGCTATCATGGTTTTGGGGGAAAATCCAATTAAACTGGCGATTACTGATAATTGAGATTGGATGAGACTGCATTGGTTTTTGGGCGTGGTTCTTTGATAAAATTGGGAGTTATTAAATTTTTTTAATGCATTGGTTTTCAATTTTTCAAAGTTGTGTGCGGATTCAATTAAAATAATTCTAAATTTCGATGTATTAATGAAATTAATTGAGTACTGTTCTTTTTTAATTCTTAATTTTTATTTTTCAAAGTTAATTTAATGGTTGGAGTGCTATTTTTAAGTTTTTCCAATTCTGTATAAATCGATTAACTTAATTTAGATTTTAAAATACTTGTAGAAACGGTATCACATTGCATGGTTGGAAAGGGTAATCATTTTTATTGTCCATTGTAACAAAAATTTATGTTGATATATATTACACATTGCTAGGCTAAGCTAGTGTAGGTAGAGTGGGCTATGCTAGGCTAAGTTAAAGTAGGTTAGGGTAGGTTAGGGTAGGTTAGGCTAAGTTAGGCTAGGCTAGGCTAGAGAAGGCTTGAGTAGGCTAGGCTAGAGTCGGTTAGGCTATGTTAGAGTAGGCTAGGCTAGTTTAGGCTAGGCTAGAGTAGGTGAGGCTAGGTTACGTTAGGCTAGACTAGTTTAGGGTGGGTTAGGCTAGGGTAGGGTAGGTTAGGTTAGGCTAGGTTAGACTAGGTTAGGTTAGGCTAGAGGAGGCTAGAGTAAGCTAGGCTACGCTATTATAGGCTACGGTAGGCTAGTTTAGGCTAGGCTAGAGTAGGTTAGGCTAAGTTAGGCTAGGCTAGAGTTGTTGAGGCTAGAGTAGAGTTGGGTAGGTTAAGCTAGTTTAAGCTATGCTAAAGTAGGCCAGAGTAAGTTAGTCTGGAGTAGGGTAGGTTAGGCTATAATAGGCTAGGTTAGACTAGGTTAGACTAGAGTAGGCTAGAGTAGGCAAGGATAGAGGAGTCTAGGCTAGGCTAGATTAGGCTAGAGCACACTAGAGTAGGTTAGGCTAAGCTAGCGTAGGCTAGGGTAGGTTAGATTACACTAGCTAGGGTAGGTTATGGCAGGCTACATTAGGCAAGGCTAGGCTACATTACGCTACGTTGGGCTAGGTTAGGATACGTTGGGCTAGGTTAGGCAAGGCTAGGTTAGGAAAGGTGTGGTAAGGTTAGGCTAGGTTAGGCTAGGATAGGCAAGGCTATGTTAGGCTAGGTTAGACAAAGCTAGGCTAGGGAAGGTTAGGTTAGGTTAGGTTAG
>APFE031224138.1:0-12680 GCA_000404065.3 Pinus taeda
TGAGTCCTAATTGAGGGAGGAAATTGGGGGACACCTATGTTCAGTTTCGAGAGGAAAGGTAGGATGAGTTCTCTACACATTGCGAGGTTCTAGTAGGAAAGGGAGGAAACTTGCTCATTGATCTTGTGAAATGTGCAGTTGAGGTTAGGCTGGGAGGAACTACTACACAATTCTACGGATGAAGGCAATTTGCTCAAATCCAGAATTGCGCAATGCAACTATACTAGGGGAAATTGACTACTAACTTCATAGTTCTAGGCAGCAAGGTTGCATCACTGAGGCGTGAGACTGCATAGTGCATAGTTTATTCGGGGTCTAATGAAAGAGAGTTGCCCGGTCGAGAGGATTTTTAGAAAAAATGGCTAAGTGTGGGAATCAGGTGAATTGGTGAGGAATTTGAGACTGTGGTCACACACTTAACATACTTTGATGAAACGACAATATAGACCACTGAACAAACAAGACAAATCATTACCCTATGTGAGATTGTCTAGAACAAAAAGGGACAAGTGCTACACTTGAGACAGGCCTTAGGATGAGTGTGACGAGACTTGTGCGACATTGCTTAAAACTATGCGTATGAGTGTGATAGGTGTTTACATGGATAACACAACTTGTATGCACAAAGGTAAACCTTTGTGATCATGAGAAAGGCTCGCAAAGATAACATGACAACCAAAGATTCAAAAATATGAAAATTGATCCAACAAGTTAAAGGGAGCAAGGCACTTAGAGGAAACACAACGAATGAATTTCAATTCTTACAACCACACATGTCATTGAAGACATAATGATATGACAATGATAAGCTATCTTTCATGCTACATTAACAGGTGTATTTCGACATATTTGCTTCGTTTTCCATACCCACCCTCTAAAGGGCTTTGCATCAGTTGGAGTCTTCATTTGGTCCCGACCTTCTATCATACCTTGGGTTCCTTGGTGTCCTTATATTTTCTCCTGGGCTCCTTGAGTCTCGTCTAGCATGTTGTCCATCTTTGTGGCCACTAAGAGACCAAATTGTGCAGTTCAAGTGGGCAATGATTATTGTGGAGGGACGCATGGGAGGACACATCTGTGTAGTTTTAGGAGGCATGGTGGACTCAACAGCTGATATGCTTGAGCGAAAATACTACTTAGTTTATGGAGAAAGTGGGTTTCGGCTGAGCGAAGGACACTAGAGGAAACCACTGCACATTTTTGAATGCTAAGGGAGGCTGTGAGTTTTGTGCATTTTGCAGTTCCAATAGGTAAGGGAAATGTTTGAGGGTTGTAGATGTGAAGTGTGTAGTTTACGAAAGCTGGACGAGGCTATGTTTCTAGGGAAAATTATGAATTTGGCTAAGTGTGGGATCAGTGGAACTAATGTGAACAGTGATAGAAATTGATTATGATCACACACTTGAACACTTAATGATACAACACAGACCATTTAGAACATATAAAAACATACTCCACAGAATGCAACAACCTTTGTGGCAGCTCACACATGTGTGGCTCCGATGATAGACTTTGGGAGGATAGAGGTGATGCTTGTGCAAGAGTGCGTGAAATGAGTGTGAAACATGACTATGTGATGATAACAAACCATTCTCATAGTGATTTCCACTTCAAGCAAAAAAATCTTCCCTTTACACGAAAAGCGATAATCTACATGCCCAAAGATGACACATACTATGTAAGGATAAAAGTGTGAATGACTCTTGAGATCGAAGAAGGGAGCTTGAGGCCATCAACTTACCAATAAGTGACTAAAAAACTATCGATCATACGATCCACAGTAGGATCTAAAATTTAAATACAGGCCAAAATTTTGGAGGGTGTTGCAACCACTGCAATAATATGGTATTAGGCTACCCTTTAACTAATTTCTAGTTAAATTCTATAACGAAAGATAGAAAAACAATAAAGCATTCATTATACCTTTAGTAGCCTATGTTAACATAGGATTAGAAATTTATAAGAAAAAGGGAAACAATTAGTCAAAATAACAGAAATGATTATGTGGCAAAAAGGATTTAGTGCTTGCAGTTTTGAGATTTGAGCCACAATTTCAAGCCAGACTCTAGACCACTTAAAAGGCAACACCTCCATGCTCAATATTAAAAAATGAGAAAATATGGAATTTCCAAAACTACATGAAAGGATCCAACATTCACCATTGACTAATTTAATATAACCCAATATGGCATATATTACAAGAACTATAACACTAGGTGTTTATGACTTCTAACACCAAAATATAGATAATTGTTTGGAATAATTGAACCACAAGGGTTAACTAGAAATATGGTATTATACAATGACAGTTGTCTTGGTCATGCAAAAGTGTTAAACCAACATTAAAAAATAAATAATAATGTAGATTATTGAAAGGAAACTATAGATATATAAAGATAATACCACTACACAAATTCCTCCCAAAGTGTCGTTGAAACATGGAAAAGTACTTATGCTTCCATGGAAAATATATCTTACATCATGAAGAGGTTGAGGGTTGAATGATGACTCTACCACCCTAGAGATTTCACACCACCTTGTCCCTCTAAATGTGAGCTACAATAAGGTGATATCTATTAAGATAGGCTTAGTTTTCCAAATCTATGACCAAGCCACATTGATACGAAATAAATGTGTTGAGAATGAGTGATGTAATAACCAGCCAAAGAAAAAACAGGGGTAGCCAAGAATAACCATAGTTCTCGGAAAAACATTGAGCTAGAAATTTTTTTAAAAATCATTTGAATTTTGTCCTATACTACTTTGAAGAATACCTTTCTTATCTAAAGACATAAAATCCAACCTCAATTTTGAAATTTTTGGGCTAGGGAATAAAACCAACTAATTTTCAACATTTTGATAGGAGACGTAGAAAAAATCCATGTTGTAAGTGGATGATATTGAAAAAGATTCATGCAATAAAAATTAGAATAATTGGAGTGAATAAACTGAGAGAATAAAACTATAGTTGTGAACAAAGTCATTGTTAGACCAAATAGAAAAGCTTTACTGTAAGGGGGGTGATGATAATTTAAATTATTGCTCTTAATTAGGTTTTACTTATTGTACATAAGGTTCCAACAACTGTAATTAAGGTTCCAAAGCTTTATCTCTTGATAGCACTCTTCCATCATGATATGTTCCATCTTTCACTATTCTCAGGGAAGAGAGAGAAACCAATGGGTGGGTGTAGTGCAAGGGAAACCTACTTCTTCAGCTTAACATTAATTATTAACTATGATTAACTCCCACCTCACACCATAATAAAATGTTCTATACTACCTATGAGAAGGGGTGAGTTCCCTCTGTATGGATGGATATCCACCATTGAGATAAATATCCTAAACAATGATGTCATCACAAGAGTTTCTTAGTGGTCTCGATTCAACGTGTGATCAAGGTTGATTGAATACTATTTCCTAATGTTTCATCCCCTTGTTGGAATAACATATATTTTGACATGAACTACTATATGTGCTAATATTCTAGCCAAAACGTTGACCCACTACATACATACCACCCTCCAATCTCTATCTATTTGATAGTTTAGATGGATCTAGTCTAAATTCAAGTTTCTTTTCCATTGAATAGTCTCCTTGTATGACAAAAATGTGAAAGTAATCTTTTTTTTTATAGAAAATGTAGACCTTATTCTAAGGAAAGGAACTTTGTGAAATTTTTACTATATATCCTCGTGAATCCAGCGTAAATGTGAAGAATTTTCCCTTGATAATTTATGAATTCTCCTCCAAAGTTGGGTTGGCTTTAAATTCCTTCATAGGGACAATCACAATTAAGTTTGAGAAAACTAGAAGGTAATAGAGACCAAAAGGTTGGGCTAACACAAACGGGGGTTAAGAAATAGAAGGATAAGGAAGGATGGAGGTCATGAAACCTTGTTAAGTGAAGCATCTTTCTTTCTCGAGGATTGTGCATTCAATATTAAGGGGCCAAAGGGGAGATGATGTAAATTTCATGAAAACTTTTAAACATAAAATGCAAAATCTAATCTAGGGAGGTGGACTATTTTTTAAAAGTATTATTAAGTTCTTTCTACATAACCCATAAAATGAAACTGGGGAATAATCTCCAAAGACAAGAGGGGACATCTCCATTCTCCTATGGTTGATTTAAAGCTTATTATTGATGTGATTATATCAATAATATGGCCATAAAATCCCATACTTGAGAAGAAAAAGTGGAACCATTGAAGAAATGGACAACTGCATCTAAGCTAGGAGAGTAGCCTTTGCAAATTAAACGTCTCCCAAATCCTCTTAGTTGTAATTTATATCAAGTAAGAGTTTTTTTATGATAAAGACTAAAGAAAAAGAGTGGCTTTACACCAGAAATGAACCCTAAAAAATCTCAACCCATTGGTACTAACTTCTTTACCATTTGATGTTTTATACTATCTTATATGTTCTTTTAGCTAAGAGTCTCCCTTTAGCTTGTGACCCCATTTTCGAATATCATTTCGTGGTTGAATATATATAATTTTTAATTCTCTAGATCACATTCTAATGATTGAGTAATGAAAAGGTTAGTGTTTGTGAACCATTGAGAGGGGAGACCAATATTGCCTTGTGGATCTCTAATTCAACTAGGATTCCCAAAAGTGTGTAACTTTAATTATCTCGCAACATTGAGAAAATCCTAAAGTTATGTGAGTTACTTAACTAATTGAGCTTAGCCCATTACAGGGAGGAATCCTTTGAAAGGAGAGTAGTTTTCCCATATGTGTTTTGTCAAAAGCTATGATCCCTATGACTTTTAAAAGATGTATTCTAAAGATGAGAACCTTTGTTATTTACTTCCATTCAAAATAGCTTTGATTCCTCAATATTACAGGTGTATTCGCTTCTCTAGGTTACGCTCCATAATGTACTTGGAATTTCTAGCCATCTCCATTACATTTGAATCCCTATTTCTTGGCTTAAAAAATATGGTTCTCTTAGACCAATACCTTTAGTACTTTCTCATAGAAGTGATTACTGCAACAAGAAGAGTAGTTGTCTCTCCTACCCAAGGAGATAGCCCTTTTTAGTTCAACTTGGAATTTCTAAATTTGAGTGGAATCTGGACATTTACTTTTCCTACACAATGTTTTAGTAAGCGGAAAAGCCACATGTTAGACCCATACTAAAAATAGGTGAGGGGTACTAAATAAAACCTTAATTTTTCTTATTAGAGCATTAATCACTTCTTTAACATGAGTTTCAGAAACATTTGTCTAAGGACCTCTTTTTAGCTCATTTAAGGAAAAGGGTGAATTTCAAATGTGTAAGATACTTTGTGAGGTTGTGCTCATTCAGATTGTTAAGGACGGTAAGTTAATAGAAGTTAGGCTCATAATCTATTTTATTTACAGTAATGTCTTATGAAATATTTGTTTATATACATAATCTTTCATATATATATATATATATATATATTGACAAGCCACATTACTAGTTTGATATTTTTAACACCATTTCGACATCTCATTTGATTGAAATTCAAGGATTCTTCATAACAATACTTCATGGTAGAAGTTATGATCTCTGTTAGCTTTGATTTACTTAGACAACATAAGAGATTCAGGCATGTCTTTTACATCCATTTGAAATAAGAAGATTGCAAGTAGATGTTTGTAGAAATTCCACTCAAAAGACTCCAAAGAAATATTATATCCTTGATTTGAGTGATCAATACAATAGAACATAAGAAGAAAATCAAAGTTATATTGGAAAGATCTTGAATATGGGAAATAATTAATTCCTGTAATCATATTTAGCATTAGGAAGTAGGAACTATCCAAATATTATAACTTTTCAATGTTTCATTGTGGTTGAGAATAATTAAGGCATTCATTCCAAAAACTAACTTAACACTTAACTAGAAGCAATTCATTCTTTGGTTATATTGGATTTGGGTGGATTTTTACCACTACAACTAAATATTGAGCCTATTTCTAGAAAGAGTTCCCTAATAATATTTCAGTTCACAAATTATTTTGTAACATATAAATAACAATTTAGCTCTACATAAAAATATTAAAAAACCAAACTTTACATATACTTCAAGTAAATATTAAAAAATCAAACTCTACCTATACTTTAAGTAAGATAACAACACTTCTAAAAGTATAAATAGATTAAAAATATAATATAAAAAACAAAATTATGATTATAAATTTTATCTTATCCCTTTTACCTCTATGAAAAGCTGTTCACATTTCCATTTCATTTATAAACAAGTGTTGCATGCAGCTTGTAGTCCCTGCCTATATAACCGAAAAATTAGCAAGTTGTCGATGCCAATGCCGTTGCAAGTGTGTGACGATTGTTGTCGTTAGCAAGCACTAATTGGAACAAATTGTCCAAAACAAAATTACTCGCTGATGCAAATTCCCCATTTCATTTCTTCTGTTGCCAAACAGGGGCTTCTCCAGATTTCCAAGAGGCATGCAGATATGGAAGAATCGCAAATATAGAACATTTCATGCATCTCTAGATTTCAAAGAGGCATATAGATATGCAAAACATTAATCTTTTGCGTGTCTCCAAAAAACATAGTTTATTTGTTTCTGTTATATGATCATAATCGCATGTGAAGCCTACGCTGTGGAGAATGAGCTGAATGTTGAAGGTATTTTGGTGCGCTCAGCCTAAGGTATTCTTGTGTGCTCAGGAAAATGAGCTGAATGTATTCTAGTGCGCTAAACTTAGGAATTGTTTCTGTATTGTTTTGCATTTTTAGCAGCAAGTGAAGGTGTTTTCGTGTTTTTTAGCAGATGTGAGACTACCATATGGCTACCATGCCAATACCCATGTAAACAACGACTTACATGACACCTTTTCAGATCACAAAAAGTTTGATGAAAAAGTTTGACACGTGGTTCTTACCAGAGACACGTTATCAACTACATGAACCAAGTTGGTCAAATGGGGCCCGCTCATCGGACTACGTGTGGAAGTTTTCCATTAATTTTTTATTTGGGATAAGTTTCAGCGAGAACCAGCACGCCCGATTTTCATCTCCTTGCTAATCAATAAACTTTGTTAATGTTCGTTGAATCTTGAATTGTCCGTCGAATGCTAATTACATTCTTCCGAGAACAGTGCTGCTGTTGTCCGTCCGTTAAAGAGAAGACCGAGAAGCATACGAGAGTGCAACCGTTATATTGACGGAAATACTGGCAATAACGGCGAGTCTGTTGGCGTTTCAGGTAATTTTTAATTGGAAAAATATGACTTATTTTTCATGGATCACTATGTGGGCACTGTTCAAAACCATTAGAGTCGTGCTAAAACAGCTTAGCATTTCAGGAAAGGTCATCTTTGCTTGAGGAATTATAATATAAAATAAATTGAATAGGAATGACCTATCAAAATCCGTGGCCAAGTTATTTGAAATCTCTGCACAGTGAATGTCTAAAGCATTTATTTGAACAACATTGTTGATGTATGCTTGTGAATCAAATGAAGAACATGGTAACATATTGGACTATGAGCATTAACCATTAAACTTACCTCACTTGGAGCGATTCTCACAGTCAATCATGTGTTTTTTGCAGCGATTCTCATGCATACAAATCATCTAGATCGAAAATCCATAACCAGAAATTTTGTTATTTTAATTATATTGCAAAAATAGCTCCGACTAAGTTTGACACTAAACACTAAGCATGCTAACCAGTCACCAAAAAGTAGCCCTATGTTTGTGACCACAACTTGACCTCGAATATAAGAAAGTAAATTTAGATGTAAATAATTCGAATATGATCCTGTAAGCCAGACCAAAGAAATAATGACATCTCAAACACGAGCCGCAAAAAAGTGTTTCCAGTTGCTAGTCTTTTCAAATCCTCCCTACTGAGGATTTGGTGGCCTGCTGTTTGCTGCCGAGACTCTGGAATCCCACTCAAGGAACTCTTTTCTTGTATCATCCTTGTGTACAATAACTTCAATGAAGCATAAGCAATCCTTTTTATGTCCTAGGGCAGTTTTAATAGCCTCTACAACCTCTTCTTCCGTCTTAACCTGCACAGAAAGAAGGGGTGTTGTTAAATAACAAAACAAATAACTAGTACAGAGTACTTAGGCATCCTGCATTTTCTAGGGCTGAGAAAAAACGATGAAAAGCTGACAATAACAACAAAACTCCCATGATAAGAATAAAAAAGAGAGGAGTAGATTAAGATCACCAATCTAATATAGAGTTTTGACCAACTAAAGGTAAGTCCTAAAGTCTACAATAATGTAAAAAAATACCTTGGCAGTCCAGCATTTCCCTTCACCGTTATGAATGGCATCTACTAAATTGGTGTAGTTCCAATTCTTTATGACATTGTATGGGCCATCATGTATTTCAACTTATATAGTATATCCTCCATTATTAATCAGAGAAATGATAGGATTCCGCCCATTTTGAATCATAGTAGACACATCTTGGAGTGTCACCTATTGAAATAAGGAAGAATACATTTAGGGATAAAAACTTATTGATTTTTGGACAAAACAGATAACCTGAAGGAATTTAATATTTCAAATACAGATTCATTGTTATTCATTAAATAAATATTACAGAATTTTATATAAAAATCCTTGCATCTGCACCTGAAAGCTTACATCACCAATGCATGATATTAAACGCTTCTCTAGCATTGCTTGAGCATATCCCAGTGTTGCTCCGACATACCAGCCTATTGATCCATACTGCATTTCGAATTCATACCTGCCAAACATACATTTAGCTCAACGAGCAAACAGCGGCAAATATAGAGACAAATATACTTGCGAACAGAGCACAATGAGAGTGACAAATAGAGCAGCATAATAGTAGGTCCCTCTCATCAAAGAACAAATATTTCTCTTTCATCACTCATTGCTGTCACTCCTACCATTGCATTGATTCCACTCCTGCCATTGCAGACTTCGGCTCTAAAGCCTATCCAAAAACAGTCTCACCGGAAACCTTCCTCCGCAGATGGTAAAGACTAATTTCATATTGTGTTTGGTCGCAAGAAATTGAGAGGCGGTGGTAGCCAGCTACCTGAAAGGTGGCAGACGGTGGTAGCTAGCTGCCTGAGAGGTGAGAGGTGGCAGCTATATAATAAACTTTGCATGCGCACTTGTCACCACATTTTTGCATTGGTATAAGCGAAGCCTGCAATAAGAGGTCCTTTCTTGCCCAACCAAAAACCTTCGTTAAAATTTTGATAGATGAAAATTGTCATTCTAAAAAATTGGTTAAACGATGATAATGCCAAAAAAAACATGTTCAACAAATGAATTAATGGGCGGTCAAAAATCTATCGATCGCTAATAGTCCTAAATCAATACAATGTTAAAGCCAATCTCTTGTTTCAATATTGTACCTTTCAAAGGGTTGGGTTTCAAAGGAATGGTGTATATTTTTATTTAATAAAAAATGTTCTTCGTAGTAACTATTTTCTTTTAACAGGATTGAATTCACATGAATGTTATATGATATAATTGAATAAACACTATTCTTGACGGAGACTATTCTAGTTGTGATACAATCGAAACCCAATTGGTTATTTAATTTAGAGGAAATTTACATAAAGAGTAACTAGAAACATGTTTCAAATATACCATAACTTTTCCATTTTTTAGAGCCACAACCACTTCCATATTTATATAAAAATGCGGTGATGTCCATCCTTATGAAGGGAATGATTTAAAATTATAAACACACCAAAGAACACCAGCGAGGAAAATATAACCCTGCTACAAATTAACAAAGGTTAAATATAAAGCCAGCTCTGATACAAAGTTTGATAATTCATAGCGAAGCAACAGTATGCAAATATAATACCAGGAGTCAACATAGAATTTACTCTATCGTAGATAACGAACGGTATGAAATTGAAAATCGAACCAAGGATGGAAATCCAGCATTGATAAATAGCGCTATGCATTTCCAAATCGAACCAAGACAGCAACACCGCCATTGATTAATAACGTTTCATAACTGGAAAGTTGAATAAAAAATGTTAAAAGCACAGCGGTGAAGTTAAATTTTACGTTACTTCTACAAATAGTTTGAAAACATCTCAAAATATATCGGTATGAAAGTCCGCATGGGCATGAGGCGTAGCAGGTAATACATAGCTCCATGCTGCAGGCATTCCATGGTGAGCCCTCATTCATTTTGTAAAATCGGCTGGCCTGTGTAGTGCAGCAAAATTGCATTTTCACTGAACATAGCCTTGACATTTATGACTCGAAGTGGAACGTTATTTATGACTACAGTTATTGAGCGGCCGTAAATCAACTCCTCGCCAGTCCTTGCAGAGAAATATTCTCAGAGAGATATACATATTACATCCACACGAACAATATTAAATGTCTGAATGAATAGCATATGTCAAGCAACTTTTAGGTGTTTGTTCTGCTATCTAGAAACAATATATATACTCACAGAAACAATCATGGCACCAATCTGCCTAATTGAAAGGCCTTTTAGGTGTTTGTGCTCATTAGGGTTATATATTTATATACATCGGATTTCAAAGTGTGTTCAAAAACTGACACGAGAGCCATGTTCAAGGGTGGGGATGAAAAAAGTTTTTTGGTGGTGTCAGTACATGTAGCTTCCTTAAATATTCCTCCTCTTGCTGCCGTAGCTGGTACTTCGTCACTGTAACTGCATTGATCATTACTGATTCCTTTATTTATTTGCAAATGATAATGGTCCTGTTGAGTGGAAAACTGAGCAGCTGCCACAACAGAAGAGTATGTTTCCCCAGTGTTACCCAACGAATTAGCTGTTGTGACAGAAACCCCCACGATTTCTTTAGACTGATCAGTCTTACTCTTTTCTGAGCCAGACTTAGAGGCCTCTCCAGAGTGAAGATGACGTTGCGTTGCTTGGTTCTGGCCTTTCTGTTCTGAAACCAGTAGAGGACACTAGCGTCCCGAACTGAACTCCGATTCTTGCAGCTCAGCTTTGAATCTCTCTATTTCATCTCTGCTAGGGTTTGTCACCATAGAGTTAAATATGAACTCCAAGATCCGGATCTGTTCTGGTTTTGAATTCCATCAAAGCCTTGATTCCCGCTGGCTCCTTTCCTCATTCTCTGATGATGTACCTGCACACATTACAGTTGTCAGAGCTTTGTTCCTTATATTTTAATTAAATTTGAAATAATATTCCTCTGACCTCATATTATTGACTACTATATATCCGCTTTAATTCGGCTCACCCTTGAAAGCAGTGGGAAGTTGTACTTAGAGGTAGACATAAACCACGAAAATTTGACCGTGAAATTTCCCTGCTCGAAGCTAAAAGTCAGATTCATTCCATCAAAACCCAGTTGCTATTGAAGGATTTGTTTATAGCTACATCAAGATTTTTAACGTGTTTATTTGCTGTGTGTTTCGATTTGGATAGCTAATCGGTTGCTCTCCCACAATTTTGATGCTCTCCACGTCTCTTTGATGGTGTAGTCACGCAGGATAATAGGAGATGCATCACTCTGGTTCAGTTATTGACTACTTGACTTCCAGGACCTTAGATTTCAAAGCTCTTGTCTAATGGTGGTAATGTTAATTCTTAATACTATGCTAATGTTAAGAAATCTAAACCGCACAAACAAACCATGAATGAAGGAGTCTAGAAAGTTTCGATGTAGACAAATCCGCAGTCCTATTATTTTCTGTGAGACCACTTATACGAAAACTGCCGAACGAGTAACTTTCGAATTGTTTGGTTTCTAGAAAAAAAAACGCGTTTAAGCGATGCCGCGAAATCTAAACTTTTTAACTCGGTTTTTGTTGTATTCACGAAGAATCGTATACTTTCCTGGTAAACTGGTTCAACAATAGAAATTCTGGAACTCCATAGCAAGAGAAAGTTATGCAGATAGTGTCATTTGTAACAACTATCTATGATGCACAAGTTTTTAGTTTCGAATAGTTATTATTAAAACTGTGATGAGCGCTGAGCGCAATTGCAGATTGTTACCGTTAAAATAATGGAACTAGTTTGGAGGGATATATTAATTTTTCATGAAGGTGTTAAGGTTAATTATTGATTGTTCCTTCTGAAATCAACTATCCTAAATGCTTCTGTGTTATAATTTGTACCGTTAGATATTTTGTTAGACGATTGAATTAAGATGATCCATCGATTTGAATGCCATGACAGTTGCATACAAAAAAACTACTTTTGCTAGGGATTCAAATGTGTTTATTTGCCGTGATTTTCGCTTTGGATAGCTAATCGGTTGCTCTCCCACAATCTTGATGTTCTCCACGTCTCTTTGATTGTGTAGTCACGCAGGACGGATAGGAGATGCATCACTCTGGTTCAGTTATTGACTACGTGACTTCGAGGACTGTAGATTTCAGAGCTCTTGTCTAATGGTGGTAATGTTAATTCTTAATACAATACGAATGTTAAGAAATCTAAACCTCACAAAGAAACCATGAATCGAGGAGTCGAGAAAGTTTTGACAGTTTAAGAGAAACCACTTCGACGTAGACAAATCCGCACCCCTATTATTTTCTGTCAGACCACTTATACGAAAACTGGCGATAAACGAACGAGTAACTTGCGAATTGTTTGGTTTGTAGAAAAAATATGCGTTTATGCGACGCCGTGAAATCTAAACTTTTTAACTGGGTTTTTGTTCTATTCCAGACGAAGAATCGTATGCTTTCCTGGTAAAC
>APFE031224142.1:0-11456 GCA_000404065.3 Pinus taeda
GTGTGGAAGCCGAATGGACAAAAGGAGTCCAAGAGACCTTGGGATGTGAAACCCAACGGTCACAACAGTGTACTATAAATGTATATCATTTGTCAATAAAATTGAACTTGCATGTTTTATCTTTCATATTTCCTCTGCTGCCCATGTGTGTTTAACATGGTATCAGAGCAGGCGATTGCTGGTCCTACTCCAATTTGAGCCACTTGTTTTGTGGTCTCTATATACATGTCAGTTCTATCTTTATCCTAATCAGAGTTGATTAGAATTGCCACGTTATTGAGCTTTGTATTCCTCATTCTGCGCCATATTCTTTCCTATGCTCTGTGCGCTCTCTATAACCGTTTTCTGCCATATTCTATTTATATTACCTGCGCTCTGCTACAATCCCATGTGGAGTATGAGGACCGTCCTAAGAATTATGAGGTTGTCCGTTACCTTTCAAAAATGAATCGCCGGAATGTTCTGTTACTCACAATCAGAAATTTTAATGGCATTCATTTTAATTAAGCGTCACAGTTTTCTCTTTATCTCCCTGTAAAATTTGTTTCATTGGTGTTACTCACTGTTTGTGCTCTAAACAGTTTCAAACAATTAACAACTAATTTGGTGCATGAAATATGTAACTTGATGTTATCATCTGCGCGTTGGTACATTCTGGAATAAAATGGAATGAATGACAGACAGTAGAAAGGCGTGATTCGATTCATAGTATGCTATTCGATTTATGGTGTATATGAATGGTGTGATTTAGTTCATAGTGTAAATATTTGATTCATAGTATGTGATTCACTGTGTGTTGAAATCCATGTTCGTGGGTTGATATAAAAGGTCTCCATGTATTGATTAATTATTGGAATGAAGCGTTGAACTTCCGTTGATCCTAAATCATTTGAGAAGCTGCTAAAATTGCGTTTAAGGTTATGTAACGTTTGCTTTGAAGCTTGTTCCATTGACATATGTCATGAACCATTGTTGAAACGGTCATCGTCGCTTCGAAAGTCATCATCGCCTCATTCGCCTTCTCTGACATTGCACAGGAAGTAAAAATAGTAGCAAAGGTCTGGCGGGAGAGAATCCCATCGGCCTTCATGGATTTCGCTGCATCCCACATTGCATCAAACATCTTGTTATTGCCAAGAACATCAACAAGCATATTCCACGCATAAGGGCTGTGCTTGCCCCCAAGCTAATTAACAGACCAGTGAAAAAACTTGAGGGCCGCTTCACCCGCCTTGTACGAGTTCTTCAACACTTCCTCCACCAATTCAGTCGTAACCTTAATGCCCAACATATTGAGCTTAGGTCCAAGTTGATCCATGTCGGAAGTTTCAGAGAGCAATCGACAGATTGCATCCACTTCTAGAAGTATGCACAAGATGAAGACACTTTCTTTGCTGACTATGCGGAAGCCCACCTGAAGCTTTCTGAACTTGGGTTTGCTAATGCGTAGATTCATACCATGCTCTTGAAAAGGAGACTCGGCTTTTGCTTTTGTTGAGGTCTCAGGCATAGAAGGTAGCAATTCACTTTCAAGATCGACCATTGCAAGAAGCAAATCAAGAACTTGTATGTAGAACAATTCATCAAATATATTTTCCTTCAAGGTTATATTCTTTGCTATTCCTTTGCCACTTCTGCCAGAGTCAATGATGTACATTTCTGCAATTGGGATTATTGGGCACAAAACCTGCTAGAAATAATTGCATAGGTCCAAGGCCAGAACTGTTCACTAATACAAGGTGACTGTATGATGCAACAAGCTCAGACGATTTTTGGTAACCAAGATGTTGAACATCAAGAAATGTTCCTCTACGCTCTTCAAATATTCGACGCGGAGTAGAAATCAAGAAACCCTGTGAGAATTGAACAGTGAATACCATTTGATGTATATATTTCCTAAAGTCATCCACTGAGGCTTTTAGCCTTAATCTTGGATGCATTGCTATCGGTTGTAGTAAATTTCAAACTTTGAATCTTAGGTGGTGTGTGGGGGTCACTGATCTTGGAGTTGAGCTTGTTAAATGTAAAGAGTTAGGTAATCTTGATCTCTCTTACGTAATCTTGATGTTTCAAAGTGTCGGAATGTTCGTTGCACAGGAATAATTTCCATTGCAAGAGGTTCCTCAGACTTGCATCAACTTACTCTTTCCTGTTGCATACCAATTTCTGATGCTCTTTTTCCAAAATTGTGACAGACTACAAATAATCAAATTTGATGGTTGTGTAATTTCCAACACAACATTGGAGTCAGTTTGGAAAAGCTACAAGTCTTTGAGGGAGTTAAGCTTGAGCAAGTGTATTGGAGTCACAGATGAAGGACTGACTGCACTTGTGTCATGTTGTAAAAAGTTGAACAAGTTAGATCACGGAAGCAAGTGAGTTGAAGGCCCAGGGCTGCTCTATTGATTGGGTTTAACAACGAGCACCACGTGACAACACTTCTTTACTTCTTTGAGCACTGCAAGATCCTTGCATTCATTCACAAGATCAATTATCTTTAGAAATTTATTGATGATGGTGCTCTTTCGATAGCCAAGGGTATTGCCTTTTCAATAACCATTTCCTTGGTCGTATCATTTTATGCTTATTGACTTTCTATGTCTCAAACAATTGGAGGGTTGAGTAACAAGAGTAATTGGCAGTGATATTGTTTGGAGTCTTTATTGTCTTTATTGATATTGTTTTGAGATCCTCGTAGAGTAGAGCTAGAATTCTTTTAAAGGTTTTGAAAGCTCTAGAAGGAGAATATTTGGGCAAAGATATTTGTTGGACAAGAAAGTCATTTCACAAAAGGGAGTAAAATTTTGTTGAAGAAAAATGGTTCGAATTGATGAAATATTAGAGTTACTAGACAATCTAATACTCTCTACTATATATAATACAATCAAAATCAGCAAAGATTTTCTCACCAATATTCATTGTTGTTTACAAGATGTACATAAAAAAATTGATTTTTTACAGCTTGAAACTCAGCTACAGCAAGAAGAACTAAAATAGTGGAGTCATCATTCTGAACATGTTTCTATTCAGAACAATGAAACAGACTCCCATAACCAACAAGACAATATTGTTGAAGTTCATTCAGATCCAGTGCCCAATAAAGCAATAGTTGTACATGCAGATGCAGAAACTCAATCTGCACTTCCCAAGCCCATCATCAGACCTTGGGAACAACTTGTCCACAACAAGCACAGAAATGGTCTTGGATATGACAAGGACTTGTCCTTTCATATTCTAGACTACGCCAAGTCCATTCAGTTTCAGAGTGTTGGATTCATTCATGACAGTTCACCTGCTCCTCATGACAGTTCACCTCCAGCTGTTCCAGATTCTACTCCTCTTCCACAACAACAACAATAACAACAGATTGTAAAATGCCAACACTGTGACCGAGTTGGCCATTTGAAAGATCATTGTTTTTATCTTCATCCATGTAAGCACTGTCATAAAACCACCCATTCTTCACATAGATGCTTCAAAAACAAACGTCTTGCAAGAACAAAGATTCATCTTGGATGGATCACTTCTTGGCAATGGGCATCAACAGCCAAGAAGATATTCCAAACACATATGAGAACTTGTTCCAGAGTATTGAACAGTCTTGTAGTTGAGTTTTCTCCGTCATCTCACCTTGTATCTGACAGGGGGGGAAATGATGGCCATCTACAAGCTTCAAAGTCACATCAAGCGAGCATGAGCCACAACCTGCCACGCCAATTTCAGAGTTGTAGCCAGAGACAAAGATGCCCGTGAACATGCCTTCAGTTGGCAATCTGGGACACTTCCTCTAGCAGAAGACTTCAACGTCTTGCCAGTTTCGGAAGCATTCCAGGAACAAAATTGAGAACACTTCCTCTAGCAGAAGACTCCAGCTTCTTGCCACTTTTGGAAGAGCTCCAGGAATTGCATTAAGCATTCCAGAGTTGTTGGTCATCCTTAAACCATCACAGGTTGAGACTTCCCTTTTTAGGTTGAAGTTCTCCCTTTTATGCGGGGTGAGACCTCCCTTTCATGGTTGAAGGTTTCCCTCTTTAAAACAATAGGAGCACTTCCTCTAACAGAAAACTTCAGTTTGTTTCCAGTTTTGGAAGAGTTCCGGGAACTACACTAAGCGTTCCAGTGTTGGTAGTCATCCATAAGCCACCACCTTTTATACCAACATTTCAGAGAGCACATTCAGCCTAGTGCTGCCACACATTTTTTGCACATTTTGTATTACAGCTCTCTTCTTGGACTCATACATAACCCTTTAGATTAAGGGGGAGAATGTTGGACACCTAATCCTCAATGGGTTAGTGTGGAAGTCGAATGGACAAAAGGAGTCCAAGAGACCTGGGATGTGAAACCCAACGGTCACAACAATGTACTATAAATGTATATCATTTGTCAATAAAATTGAACTTGCATGTTTTATCTTTCATATTTCCTCTGCTGCCCATGTGTGTTTAACAGTATGCGTCAAACGAAGATCGGGTGCCAAAGTTACGAACCCGGGAAATTGATGTACCAATTTACCCAAACGGGGCCCACAATTTGGTGTTTCATATTCTAGGGTTAGGTTTTGGGATGTTAAGGGTTTTCCATTGTTTCTCAACAATAAATAGGCCTTCAAGCCTCATTGTAACACAGTTTGGAGGCATGTAGGTGCCACATCTCTTCTCAGAGATAAGCTATCATCGCCCTAGCGGGTTCATTTCCATTTCTGGTTGTAAGCATATTTCAGTATTTTAAATTAATGAAATGAAGTATTATTTCCACTGCATCTTTGTGTATATAGTTATCTCTGTATTTTGTTGCGTTCCTATTTAAATCCGGGTCATTGTCTTCGGCAAGGAAGAGTGTTAAGGACCCTATAGTTCTTTTAGGATAGCCTTGCCAATCTTCTCTTCGGTGATTGCTCTTGCTCTTTCTTGGACTTTGTCTTCACCTCAGCTCTGATACCAAGTTGAGTTATGGTATGTTCTACTCTTATAGCAGTTTACTTATCTTTGTTATTATTATCCACAAATTAGCAATCACATGTACATAAAGTAAGGTGCAGATAGAACATTAAACGATCAACAAAAAACAGGCCAAGACAAGAGACACAAGATGTGGTAGCTAGCCAGGGACAAACCATAATATGGGGAAACCCTTTGATCAAATCTTCTTTTATCTTCAATAATTTAGTAGAGAGAAATAGTATAGAATCTGATTTACATTAGCAGCAGCAAACCCTAGATTAGCCCTCAACTAGGGCAGACAATATCTTGCAAATGACCGTCGGATCAACTTGATTCCTTCACCAAAAAATGTGGCCTTCTGACGAGAGTCAAATCCACCTACAATGCAATTCAGAAAGAGAGAAAGATGGTCAATGCTGGTCAAACTTTCGATCTCTAGTTGCAGCCCTAAATCTACGTCCTTCCTTCTACACATGTGAGAGAAGAGTCTCTTTCTGTACAGTAGGAGAAGAGCCTCTTTTCTGCGCAGGAGAGAGAGAGAGAGAGATGATGAGATGTGTGTGTCCAAATGAGGAAAAGACTTCCTGTATTTATACATAATTGTTGATGATTGAATAGATGTAACTGTTGGGCTTCAAAGCCTACATGAGTTGTTGGCCGGCTTGATAATTATTCCATAATCAAAATAAATTCATATCTCCATAAATACTTATCGGAATCGTATGATCTTTAGATCAATCCTACACCTCTCGACGAGAGAAATCTAATAAAAATATTATCATCCATGAATAAGATGACCCACATGGACTTTGGCCCTAGTTTCCAATTTTAACATTCTTCTAATCCCATTGGGGATAATATTTCGAGGTGAAGTGTCCCTGTGGGACCACGTTGCACACACAAACCAATAGAAAAAATTGTTGAGATGACCTATTTATCATCGTGTCTCGTTGCTTTGTGTCTGAGATCATTGGGGTGACATTTCTATCATTTTTGACTTGTCCACCATGTTATATTCCACCTATACTCCCCTGCCACGTGTCACTCATTGAAAGGTGCCACTTATCACCTATTTTCGGCCCACTTGGCCACTCAAAAATGCCAAAAATGAGTGCCATGTATCATCCTTTGATAAATCCATGTCTTCCTAATTAGTGGGGGTGATGTGTTCCTAGTGGATATGTGCCATCCCTTGTCAGCTTTTTCCATTGGTCCATTACCATCTCATTCGGACCCATGTGCCAAATCATCTTAATGGTGTTGTCCCTGGAACTTAACTCTTGTGCTATCTTTGGAAACTACTAGGGAAGTATCAGTTGGGATTACATGCCTCGGGCAAGACCCGCATGCTATACTTCATGAGCTTCTGATTGGTCCACCTCAAATTCATCTTGCCACTATATGTTGACTAAGCTATGGATCTCATGACCGAAAACACCAAAATTTGAATTTTGGCCTATTAACTTTGACTGACCATATGCATTGATCTAGGAAGAATTTTTCATACTTCAACATAGAGTTGAAAAGCTCTTTCCGAGCACTATGCAACTGCATCATTTCTAGGAGCATCTAAACTAATCTATTAAGGAAGAAATTCCTCCAAATCTATAACTCCCCCTTTAGATCAAGCCAAGGCTCCAACTCCAACTAAACGTGCAACAAACCACATAAATGCCAAACACACTATGCATCTGCCATCCTAACCTAGTTGGTATTAATATCAACACACTTCATGCCCCTTACCATCTTAATATGCTAACTGACAATAATATTGTCAATGCATGCAATTTCTTAAGAGTTAGGGAAATTATTGCCAGAAAATTGGGCAACATAACATTGCTCTTACGTTATTTACAAAATGTTAACCCATAGCCTTGAATTTATAGATTCTTTTGCAACTTCATTAAAACTAGCTTCCACGTGTGAACAAATCTCAATCCAATTGAGAATTCCCATGTGTAAAGAGACTTTTAAGTTATGAAAGGACCATATTAATATTCTTAAGATTTGAATTGATCTAATTTAAGTTTCACCTTGAATTTTTATGGGATGTGGACATTTAATAAACTGAATGTTGGTGAGATTTCATTTCCTACAAATCCACACAACTATTGAAGGAGTATTCATATGGACGGTGCAATATATTCACTGCAAATTTGCGTGGATGGATCAAAACCTACTTTTGTATAAATTTTTTTATTACTTTTGGTTTGATGATTTAATTGCCATTGGAAAATTTCGTCCTCCTATGGTAATGAAAGTCTCAACAATCACTTGTGTTACATTAATTGTTTTTAGGTGATAAAAGCAAGTCACCAAGCTCAAAGCTAAATGTAACACCTTGTGCTTCATCATCTCCACATTATCCCAAAGTCCAATTGTCAATCCCTAATCATTCATTCAATCCTGACAATAAGGAAAACAAAAAAATCAAAACAACCCAAGTTACCATATTTCAATTCTCTAGTAGTCGATCCCTATATAGATGTTGAAGAGACTACAATAACTCCAGTATTCCTCCTCCCTCTTCTAGTTCATCATCTATAAAATTACTTAATTTCTAATTATAAAATTACTTAATTTCTAATTTATTTTTGTTTAAACATACACTATCAAATATTTTGTACTTTCCCAATTAACAAATCAATCACATTTTTATTAATATTTTTCATTTCATTACCATATAATTTCGATATAGTATTACTAATTAACATCAACCTTAACCTTTTTATATGGTATAATTATTTTAATTAATAGACTTTATCACCTTATTACCGTATCATTTCTATATAATATTACTAATTAACATCAACCTTAACCTTTTTATATGATATAAAAAAATTAATTATTTAAGTTTTAATATCCGTATATATATGATATTAAACAATGACCATCCTCCTACTTTTTACTAAAACTCTATATGTGCTAAACGATGTGACCATCCTCCCATATTGGGTATGACCACTTTGGCGGTACATGAACCCAATTTTGGACCATAGACCATACTTGTTAGAACGATGGCAACAAACTGATCTAATTTTTCGCCCACCTTTCAAATTCCTTAATGGATGAACTCACTCACATTATTAACTCTTAAAGCTTGGACCCCACTTTTTTGAATCTTTAATTCTTTAATGATTAAAAGCCACCCTCTTCACCTGACACCTTAATCAATACAGCATCTTTTTGTCATACACATCCAAATTTTCATTTATGTCTTTTCATTGTGGCCTCTTAAAAAAATTAGGTTGGCACGAATTTAACTACAAAGTCGGTGTCATTTCCTGCTATATTTTAAATTTGATTATTCCAGTTATATATATATATATATATATATAATTTTTTTTTATTTAAAAATATTTTATAATTTAATATCAGAGATGTGGTAATGTCCAAGTTATTTGAAAGAGGAATTTTGATTCTCCAGTGATCATTTTTTATATTAGTCGATATGTTGACTAATATAAAGATGAACACTGTGGAGAATCCATTCTCTCTGAAACCACACCACAGTAATCTGCAAATCCAAAATGTTAAGTATATATTTTTTAACTTTCGAATTATTAAATATAAAAAAGGGACCCAATTCTTTTAAATGTAATTTTATTTTGAATGTAAAATTAGGAATAAACTTTATATCACAAGAGATTGCTTCTTCCTAAATATTAACAAATCCATAATTAAAAAAAAAGTCTATACTTGTTCTTAAATATTATTTATATTTAATATAAATTTCCACCTCTTTATAAATAAATATATTCTTATTTAATTCTATTTAAAATTTAGATAATACATTGAGTTATTTATATAACGACATTTTTTTTATTTATATATATAACTTCCAAACATTATTTACAATAAAAGTTAAACAACCAATATATAATTTTCTAGATATATATTATTAATTAAATTTATTAATTTTATATATTTATTATTAATGTTCTCAAATATCATAGTTATATAATATTAAAAAAATATTTGAAATTTATTTATTAAAATAAAAATTAAATTTGAATTAATTAATTTTTTTTAATTGAGTAGATATTTACGGATAAGAATAATTGATGGAGTGTACGGGGATGAGTGATAGAGTGCACGATGTCCCGGCCACGGGCAGGTGGTGCCACCTCCATCTTAGTAATATCATGTTATAAATGGTAGGTGGGGACACAAAAAAAAATGCAGAAATTGAGGATTGGGTCAGTCCAAAGAGCATCGCCAATACGCCGAGGGACACAAAAATTTCCACATATTTTTGTCAAGCATTTGTCTATGTTAGTTTTGATTATCTATATATTTGTTTTTTCAATTATAGTTTTTATCTCAGCTAACTCACAACAATTTTTAGTTTTGAATGACTTTCTAGTTAAAGGGATTCTCCCTCGTGATACTATAGCTTATGGGTTATGTAAACTAATATGAAGGCTTTGGTTTTTTAAGTTAGGCACACTTTAATGTATCACTCTGGTTCAGATTTTTGTAACTAATTGCCTATAATAAGGAATTCTCAATTACAATTTTTTTTTTAATGAATATTGTATTTTTGTTATTATTATAAACAATAATAAATAGTATATTTTTTGTTATTATTATATATAATGGTTTTATTTAGGAATATAAGACATATTTTTTTTTTATATTGAGGGACATTTAAATGTTTAACACAACAACATCTTTTTTTAAACTTAGTTTTGTATAGTTTTTTTATCCACACAACAAATATGGATATAAAAACTTTAATTAAAACACAACAACACATATATATAATATACTCAATTAAAAGAATGAATATAAAAAATAATAAAAATATAGGGAGTTGTTCTTTGAGTACATTTAAATATAACAAAATAATATTTATATTGACAAATTAAAAAATAGTAATTAAAAAATATTCTTTCATGTCCAGTATAAATAAAATATTTTAATTGCCACCTTAATTTTACATCAACTCTATATAGATGTAAAGAACGATAAGTAAATCAATATACATCTCTCAAATATCTCAAAACAGAACATGAGAGATATTCCTCTAGACCCTTAATAAATCTTAAAAACAAATGAATCTTTAATAATATTATTTATATTAATAAATTTCACATATTTGTATATAGATTTTAATTTTATTTATATATTTGGCATGTTTATATATTATTTTTACTTTATTTTTAAATGTGATATATATATATATATATAATGTTTAATTATAAATATTATTTTTATTTTTATTATTAATTAAATTTAAAATATAAAATTATGAAATATAATAGTTGTAAATCAATTTTTTTTTGTTAAGTTTGGCAGGTCTTCTGTTTTCCTTTTATTTGTAAACAAATTTACACTACATAGATTGGCTAGGTGGCCTCAACTTTCTCATTGTGAAACCAAATCTGTTGGCCACCATTATATGTCATCCAAAACAAAAAAAAAAAAGGTTTCAATCTTTCTATCCAAGTTCTATATGTCTCTATTTCATAACCATACTCTAGATTTCTTCCTATACATATTCTTACATAACTAAAAGTAAAAAAGTACTAAAAAATACTCTTCATTAATCTCATCTACCTTCTTAATCACCAACTCACATCCCAATCAATATATACTAATTGCGAATCATTATTTTAATTTATATATTCAAATTATACCGCTGAAATTAAAAATTCACTAAACCTTAAATCAAACCAAATATGTTCTAGTAAAATTCAAAATAAACACAGAAAAACCATAAAATTAATATTTGATTGGATTCAGCTAGAGCTTAATTTTGGAATAAATCCCAATTTCTAAAGACGACGCAGGTGACATTCCAGTTCCAATTTTTTTTTTTATTGTGGCCTGCCTCCATCGATTCTTGAAGCCTCAGTTGGTGTCGTGACTAGTCTCGTGAGTCTGGAGCCTAAGAAGTTCAGACTCAAGAGAATTTCTTGAAGTGTAACATGAACAAAATTTCAAGTCATTTCAATGTTGATGACGGACTCACAAGGTTAACCAGCGTAGATCTATCATAAATACGAATCTCATATAAGCTTAAAAAGATTCAATTTCTTCACATTAATTTTTTTTATAAACTTACATTATTTGAATATTTAATATAGTTATTTATTTTATTTTTTTGATTTTAAAAATTTAGTGAACTTATAAGCTGATACACATCATAATGAACTATAAATAAACCTCTAACTCAATAACTTTTAAATAAACATTATTTTAAAATTTATGATAACTTATTTATATATACATAATATATAAAATAAATAAACCCAAGCAATATTATGTAAAAATATTTATTTACTTAAATTTTAATAAACATGTTTTAAATTTATATAACGTATTTATATATGATAATATATAAATGTGGAGGTCTGCGAGAATGACTGCCTACATTTGCGATAGGGTATCTGTCGCCAACAGTGGCGCGGCCAAGAAATGCAGGGCAATGAAAACGTGTAAGGGCTACAGAGGCGTGGTTGTGGAGTTGAGGGGAAAGCAAGGTCGTCGACATCTCTGAAGCCTGGC
>APFE031224150.1:399-13328 GCA_000404065.3 Pinus taeda
TTCATTTGTGTATTCAATAAACACAATATTCTAATGGAATTCTGCATTTGTGGTTTACCTATACAGATTCCATGGAGAAGTATTAATGGTGTGACATCAATTTTCCTCAAGCAGAGGCTTTAGTTTTACTCTTTTTTTGAAGCAAATACTTTCTTCCAACATTTTTGAGTTCCAAGAAAATTTTGAAAGTCCTAATAGTATTCAATTATGGGTTCAAGAGAGACATAGTATTCAATTATGGGTTAAAGAGATCCACACTGAATGATCTATCGACCTTATCTTCGTTTAAGACTATTCACTTGGAGAGCCCGCATGTGCCCCCACTTCAAGAGCATAGTAAAGTCATGTAGGACTTAGAGAAGCTATCTTTAAGCTGTTAGTGTTGATTGGAAAAATGTCTGGGTTCAATAACACCTAGTCGAGCATTAAGCTTCTAATAATGCTAGATTTTAACCTGGAGCACTTTTGTGATTTGGAGGAGATGCCCCCTCATATTTGTGACACATCTTCAGTTGTGAATTGGACTATTACTAACTTTCATTTCCTTTGAAAGTTACCTGATGACTTGGGGAACCTCAACTCTTTAATAATGTTAAGGAAGGAAAGAAAGTACATTATGCTAATTTCTCTTATGCTTTTCAAGTTTTTCTTGGATATCTACAACGTTTCGGGTAGGAAAGTACATTCTATTAATGAAAATTTGTCTTGATAGAAAGGCCCAATTTCAAATTCTAATGCTTTCAAAAAACATTGTCTAACTATAATGTTTCTAAAAGGAAAGCATATTTTTTCAATTTAAGTATCATGATCCCATATTCCAACTTATTTTTCAGTAACCCATTAGGCTTTGTAACTTTGAATAAATCCATGTCTTTTGATAAGATCCTCTTCCAAATTAAAATGCAGTTTCCTTTGGGAAATAACCACATACAATGTCTTGATTTTGTTATTGAGAAAATAGAGCTTGTGAAACAAGCCTGTGCCATACAAGGACTTGATTCATTGATTATGTATCAATTATGGCTCTAGATATAACAATGTCTTGATTTTGTTGCTTGAAAATAGAGGTTATGCTTTACTATTTCACAGAATTTCTTACAATCTTTCCATAAGTATTGATTTGTAATCTCAGTCACTGAGGGATGAATGTAATGAAAAAGGTAATATTCCATGGTTTGAAGTTCCCCTCTTACTAAATATTTAAATATATCACCACAATTTAACTGTTAGTTAAAGGAATTGTATTTGATTTGTAAACAATTCATTGCTTGATTTATAGGTTTTGATTTTTTCCCTTTTTTTATTCTTTTCTCAGATTTGGTATGAGATATCTTCCAAGATTTTGGTTCCCTAGTTTCCCCACCATAGTACGAGGTTTAGATGCTATCATTAAATATTCTTGGAACATTACAACTTTTCCAGTAAGAGTGCTTTGAACATTGTTGTTGCTTTTCCCTGGTGTTAATGCAAATAAGCACTACAACTAGTGCCATTATTTAGATCAAGTGCCAAAATATAGGTGGTCTTGTAATGATGGAGTGATTGTTTTATAGCTACTAAGGTCATATGCATTTTTATCTTTTATGTTGTCCTAAGATATTCAAATTCAGAATAAGAATTCAGGTCTCGTTTCCACTGTAGATTGTAGTCAGTTTCTTGAACATAATATATAGTAGATTATCTTTTACTAATCAACTATGGATGTGATCCATCGCAGGAAAGAAAATTCAAAGTGACTTTGATTTCACATTGATTTGTCAAAACATCCAGACAGGAAAGGAGATTCAAAGTGACACTATGATGGCCATTATGTCAAGCCAGGTGGTTGCATTCCCTTGATCATGAGCACGATTGTGATCAAGATGGAAGACTTCATAGTCTAGATTGATTGTTTAGCAGTGATAGTTAGTGGGCTCATTCACAAAAGCTTCTATTTCACTAATCCTTTTTATAGAGTTGTCAGATTCAATTTCCAAAGGTTTTAATTACACTATAGAGTTGAGTTCTGAGAGAGTTGTGATTCACAGTGTTAAGTATAGCATATATGACACTTGAATGAAGACAAGCATAGTAGAGGTATCAGACTCTATAAAAGATTACCTGCATATTATAAGGGACTTGGTTGGCTTTTTTATAATTTTATAAACAAGTTCCATGTCGTGGAAATGTGAAAAAAAAATAGTGATATTGCCACCATGTGGCTCTTGTCATATATGGTTTTATACTTTTTCAAAAATTTCTCTAAGAGTTCAGAATGCTAAGATTCACTAGGACTTTACAAAGTTTTATTATTTAGTGAAAGACTTGCCAAGATATTACAAGATTTTATAATTGAGTAAAATATTCGCCATGCCTAGTGAGAGATTCGCCAAAAAATTATATATACATATTATATTATTGATAAAATCACCTTCCATTTTTCCTATATACCATGGAGATTCGCCCATTTGTTATATTTATAAATTTAGGCGGGGTTCTTAAAATTTTCCCTGACTCAAGGGGAGCATAACCCTTTGACCTTGATGACAAAGGGGGAGAGTGACTTGGGGTTGCCATCAAGTCCAAAGGGGGGTATTGTTGGCATTATAACACAGGTTTGGCGCTATAACACAAGTGTTGTCCTTGACAACAACTCACTCAGATGACAAATCACAGTTCAGGCTCACAGAATGAAGGAAAAAGAGATATACGAAGGTTCCCTTTGACCAAGCCACGTATACACATGGGTTTGACGACCAAAAGGCGCATATGCTTATACACACACTTTCATGCAAGGAAAAGCACATACATGTTGGAGAATTTGGTTTTGGTCTGTGATCTTTAGACCGTGGTATTTTGATCCATGGTATTGGTCCAAGGTATCTTGTCCGACGTGTTAACCCCATGTATTTGGTCCAAGGTATTGGTTCTAATTGGTTTTGAACCATGGTATTGAGAAAGGCCTAAGACTATAAAAGGAGGAGAAGATCATTAGGCAAAGACACTCAAGTATTGAATATCTAATGAAGAGAAATATCTAGAATATTGGTTATTGGGTTATGGTGCATAGCTGGATCTAAATCAAGGAGGAACTTGAGCACTTGAAGAAAGATAATTTCTATTGATGGGTCAAGATCTTAAGGCTTGAAGAGAAGTATGTTTGTGTGATTTTGATCTTTTATAATTGGCGCATGTCGTAATCTGTAAATCTGATGATCTGGGTATATCTGATGTCTGAATAGTTGTAAAGGTTAAATCATGTTTTACGGATCTGTACGGATGTTTAGTATAGCAAAAGCGCATATACATGCTGGTTCAACGTTTCAAAACAACATATACGTAGGTTTACCTTCATATAACAGCGTATGAACACGGGTTCGACACATTGAAGTAGCGTACATCTCATAAAATATGTTTTAGCTACTTCTGTTTGCGTTGCAGTGTTCTGGGTTCTGGATTGGGTTCTAGCTACAACATTCAAAAAAGTGATTGTTTGATTTCATTTTGGTTGGTACATAGGAGATTGGTTAATGCAGATATATTTGATGTTTGATTGATTTTATTGATGGATCTAATCTGAAAAATTTATGAAATGTGGTCCCTAGAACAAAAGAAAAGGTTGTAGCCTTCTATAGGTTAGCACCTACATACTAATAAACACATCAGCTAGTACAAGAGCTAAGGGGGTTGTAGCTCCCTTCCAAGAAAAGTTGGAGAATGAAAGAAAGTTGTAGCCTTCTATAGTAGAAGCCTTCGTACTAGTATAAGGTTGCACCGGTACAAAATTTGTAAAATGAAGTTTCTTATTAAAGAAATATAGAGACGATTGCAGCAGGTGGTTTTCACCGACATTGGATTTCCACCTTATATCTTGTGTTCATGTGTGTGATTACCTGTTTTGTTTACTGCATCTAATTAATGGTTATATGTTTCTAATACACAGATTAAAGATCAACTAATCAAATTATAAGTTTGCAAGGTATACGTTGGTTGCTCTAAACAAAGTTGCGTATACATGCAAGTTTCATTAATAGAAGTAGTGTATATAAATATGTTTATGGAAATGAAATATTGTTAAATTGTTAATATTGATTCACCACCCCTCAGTATTATTTCCAACAAGATATATACGTTGTACTCTTTTCTATAATTCCTTATAGTTTACCCATTTTGTTTTTCAATGTTTAACAAAATTTTCTTTGTTAATTTTCATTGTAGGTATGGTTAAGGAAGCACTTCCTTTTATTTGAGAATTCCTACAAAGAGCAACAAGTCACAAGAGTATTGATTCTTTTTTGTAATACTAGGTTGGGGTCCCTTGCTGCACTTCATAATTTTCATTTTGATAGTTGTACGAATTGTCAAATTCACCAATGAAGAAAAGAATCCAGAGTTCTTTTTATGATTCTAACCCTACAAGGTTAGGTTTTCTTTTCTACTTTTTAGATCTTGTAGATTTAAGGATCTTACTAAGGCGTTTTCGCCTGTATATAAGTGTTTCTCTAAAATACCGACATCTACTCCTGTGTTTATTACGATGGTTTTACTTGCAAAAAATCTTCTATCTATTCTTTAGAAAACAATACATAATTATTTTAAAAAAATTCATTTTCTTTCAAGGTTGCTTGTTAGTTTTTATTCAACAAACAGGAACTTTGGCTTTTTATGTGGTAAAATACATTGATTTATAATTACTTGGCTTTATATATATAAAGATCAACTTCTATTAAAAATTTTGATACTGTATAATCAGTTCGGTTTGTAGATAATTTCGTCATATTTCGTTTGGTATAATTTTGGGTTCATTGTTAGCCTTCTGATTAACCCACTAACTAATATTTTGAATTTTTAGTTGCGGTATTGTTAAACTCTCAGAAAAGTAATGTGTGTGTTTCCCTATATAAGATTTATGCATAGACAAATTCTACTAAAACATTGTTATCTATGATCTACATAAATAATATATATACCTCCCCACCTATTCTACACGTTCCCATATTTAAATTTTCAGACTTCAACCACTTTCCCATATACATACAAGATGATCTTTTATATAATAGTATTCGTATAAGACTTCCATTACTTGCATGCATAAAGAAATTTGTATATAAAAAATGTTTTTATGATCTATTTTGCATGCATGTATAAAGAAAATTACATACAATTATCATTAACATTAAGAATATTTGTACTATCCATGCAAAACTGAAATTATATACTAATGTATACAGCAAGCATTTCTTTCACTAGTTTATTATATATCATTTATTATTCGACATCGATACTAAAACACAAACAAGAATATAACTGTAATTATTGTTGATGCATGAGCATCTTATTCTTGAAATTAGGAAAAACCATTTATATTTGGAAGGAATTAAATTCCTTTATTTTATTAGTAAATTAGTTTTTGTAGTTTAAAGATCACAAAGTTTGAATAGGAATGATGTTAGAAAAAATATTAAATCTTATCCATTTTTGTGGATATAGATGGAAGTAAGTTTTTTATTAAGTTTAGAAAATAGATTAGATTTATAGGAGGAAAAAATATGAAGAAGGTTAATAATTTTTGGAGCAGGAGCTTGGATTCCTTTTTGGTAAATTCCAACTCATCCAAATTTTAATGATGATAGAAGAAGAATTAGACATATGATTATCTATGAAAGTATGTACTTAGTTTCTGCAATTAAGAAGAAATAAAAATATATGTTAGTAATTTGTTGGAGATTCTATCAATATAAAATATAATTCTAAAGTGAGAAGGAGTTAATTTATTTTTCACACTCCATCCATCAATCTTGTTACACGTTAGGCAGAATCAATTTTGGTATCACAGCTATGACATAGACAAAACAAAGTGTGAAATGACATCAAACGCTCAAGGGAGAAGAAGACGTGGTTGAAGAGGAAGACCGAGAGTTGATGCTAGAGATAGGGAGGACATGAGACATGTCCAATAAAGACTAGAATCCTTAGAGATGAGTAGGCAAAGAGATCAAGAGACATGAGATATCAATGAATCTAAGGAAGAGTCTCCATGTGAAGATGAAGAACATGTCAAAGATTATGCAGAAATTAAATTGACGAGGTAATGATTGGGGATATTTCGAGGCCTAAAACAGAGATACCTACCTACAATTGTAGCATAGAATCACAAGAATTAATAGATTGGATCAATGCTTTAGATAAGCATTTTGAGTACGAGGAGGTAGTTGAAGACAAACACGTGAAGTTTGTTGTTACTAGATTGAAAGGACACACATCTGTTTGGTGGGATGGAGTCCAAGAAGAAAGGATAAGAAAGAACAAAGCCAAGATCAAAAGCTAGAGGAGAATGGTGGTGAAGCTGAAAGGTAATCTTTTTCCGAAACATTACGAGTTGTCTTTATTCATGAAAATGCAAAACTTAAAACAAAGGTAATTAATTGTTAAAGAGATGAACTTTACAATGTGAATATTAGAGTAGGATACATCAAAGAAACACCTAAAAGGGTTTCCATATATATCAATGGGTCACGATTTGAGATTCAAGATGGGCTTAGTCTATTTTCACCCAAAACTGTTTAGGATGCTTACCAATTCACCTTGGAAGCAGAGGAAAACTTGGCTAGAAAGCAAAGCCAAAGGAATAGAGGGAGGAGTCATGTAAGGGGAAGAGGACAACCTAACTACCAAGATAAAAGTCAACCTCCAAAGGAAGGAGAAGGTAGTTCAAGTAGTAAACCATCAAAAGGAGGTGAATCAAGAGGACAAAGGCCTTTCTCAAGAGGACGTGGTCGAGGCAGAGACTACTAAGTTCAATGTTACAAATATGGGAAATTGGGACATATGTCATGGGATTGTCAAGAAAATAATCCTACAAGCCAAAAAGGAGCAAATATAGCAGAAGCACAAGAAGAAAATGTAGTTGGGGTTATCCATGAAGAAACACTAGGGGTAGGAGAATCATTATTGATGAAGAGAATCCTGATTAAGTCTAAAGAAGAAGTTAAGGAACCAACACAAAGAAAAAGCTTATTTATAACCACATGCAAATCAGGAGGCAAGTGTTGCAAAGTGGTGGTTGACACTGGTAGCACAGATAACTTGGTCTTCATATAAATGGTAGATAAGTTGGGGTTGTAGAGAATAGCACATGCCACACCTTACAAGGTCTCTTGGATGCAAAATGCCATCAGATATTGGTGAATGAGCAGTGTAAAGGGGAGTTCCATATTGGTAATTACAAGGATGAGGTATTATGTGATATAATGCCAATGGATGTTTGTCATGTGTTTTTGGGAAGAGCATGGAAGTATGGCAGGAAATACATTCACGATGGTAGGTGGAACACCTACACTCTTGAGAAAAATGGCCAAAAACATCTTATATTTCCTTTGGAGGATAAGGACCTGAAAGAGGAAGCTGGTCATAGTGTGCTACTTATGGACTAGAAGGAACTATTGCAAGAGCTCAAAAAGAAAGAAGAAATTAATTTTGCATTGATTAGTAAGCCCACGATAATTCTTACTAGCACAAGTTTAAATGATTTGCTCGAAGAAGTCAAAATTATGTTGGATGAGTTTGCAGATATAATTGTTGATGAATTGACAAGTAAGTTGTCTCCTTTTTGAAGCATTATTCATCATATAGATCTAATTCTACGGGAAAGTCTTCCTAATAAAGTAACATACTCCATGACTCGACAAAAAAACGAAGAGATAAATAAATAGGTGCACGAGTTGTTGGACAAAGGATTAATAAAGGAGAGCTTAAGTCCATGTGTTGTTCCCACCATGCTTAGCCCAAAGAAAGATGGTGGACGGAGAATGTGTACTGATTCAAGGTCCATTAACAAAATTACAATCAGGGATGGATTTCCACTTCCCCGCATTGAAGATCTGATTGATTGTTTAAGTGGTGCTAATTATTTTTCTAAAATTGATCTCATGAGTGGCTACCACAATATTAGAATTAGAAAGGGGGATGAATGGAAAACAACTTTCATAACAAACGATGGGCTATATGAGTGGTTCATAATGCCTTTTGTCCTTACTAATGCACCTAGAACGTTTATGAAATTAATGAATGAAGTCTTGAAATAATTTATAGGTACCTTTGTTATTGTTTATCTAGGTGACATTTTCGTGTACAACTAGACAAAAGAAGAGCATCTCAAGCATCTCAAATTAGTTTTGAGCACCCTACAGCAAGAGAATTTGTTGATAAATTTAAAGAAATGTAGCTTCATGAAGAATAAGTTGTTATACCTAGGATTTATGATTTTAGAAGAAGTATCGAAGATGGATGCAGATAAAGTGAAGGAAATCATTAACTTTCCTATTCCAAGGAATGTGTTTGAGGTAAGAAGCTTTCATAGTCTTGCAAGTTTCTATCGAAAGTTTATAAATAATTTAAGTAGCTTGTGTACACCCATTATTGACAGTCAAGGAGAATAAGCAGCCATTTAAATGGACTATAGTAGCTGATAGAAATTTTAAAATATTGAACAAAATGATAACTGAACAACCTATATTAGCCTTACTAGATTTTAACATTTTTTTCAAGTTGAGACAGAGGCAAGTGGAGCTATTATTGGAGATGCCCTAAGTCAAGAAGGAAGGGCAATTGCTTATTTCAGTGAAAAGCTAAATGAAACAAGGCCGAAGTATTCTTCTTATGATAAAGAGTTCTATTCTATAGTTCAAGCTTTAAAAAAATGGAGGCAAAATAATTTGTTCTTTATACTGATAACCATGCTCTACAATTTATAAATAGCGAGGTCAAATTGAATCAAAGACATGCTAAATGGGTGGATTTCTTGCAAAATTTCACATTTTTCATAAATCATACAAGTGGTAAACCAAATAAGGTTGTTCATGCATTAAGTAGAATAAATTTGATTTTGCATGAGTTTCAAATCAGCACTTTAGGATTTGATGAAATGAAGGAGATGTATAAGGAAGATGTTGATTTTAAAGATGCATATGATGCTTGTAAAAATATAGTTAGCGGTGATAGAACTCCATGGTTAAGATTTATGTTGTAGGAAGGATTGTTATTTAAATATACCAGATTGTGCGTACCTAAATGTTCTATGAGATAAAATCTTATAAGGGAAAAGCATAGCGAAGGATTATCATGATATTTTGGGCAAGATAAAACTTTTTATAAATTAAATGCTTTATTTTTGGCCAGGCATGCAAGTTGATGTGAAAAGGATTGTTGCAAAATGTAGGATATGCTAACATACGAAGGGAACAATTCAAAATACAGGTTTATATCAACCATTATCGATTCCTACTAGACCATGGGATTTAGTTAGAATGGACTTTATATTGGGATTTCCAAGGAATCAAAGATGTAATGACAATATCTATGTTGTGGTTGATAGATTCTCTAAAATGCCACATGTTATACCTTGTAGAAAAACTAGTGATGCCACCAATTCCACCAATGTTGCCAATTTGTTCTTTAAAGAGATCATAAGGTTGCATGGATTACCTAAAATCATTGTATATGATAGAGACACGAGGTTTGTCGATCATTTTGGAGAAAAATATGGAATAAGTTGGGTACTAAACTTAATTTAAGCTCATCCTGTCACCCACAAATTGATGGGAAAACATAAGTTATGAATAGGAGCTTGGGAAACATCCTAAGAAGCTTGGTAAGTGAAACTCCTAAACAATGGGATTAGGTTCTTGCTTAGATTAAATTTGCATAGAATGATAAACCCAACATAAGTATAGGTATGAGTCCCTTCCAGATATTGTACGGAATGCATCCAAGGGGACTATATGAATTGAGGAGATTGGGAAAAAAGGATCTAAGAAGTGCAAAAGGTGAATAATTTGCAATGGGCATGCAAGAATTGCAAGAAAAAGTTAATCAACAGCTATAGGAAAGTAGCATTAAATACAAACAAAGGGTTGATTCAAAGACAAGACAAGAGAACTTTGAGATTTTTGATTTAGTGATGGTATATTTGAGGAAAGAAAGATTCCTTAAAGGAACTTACAACAAGCTGAAAATTAAGAAAATTGGACCTTGTAAAATTTTAAGTAAATTTTCCCCAAATGCTTATGAGGTGGAGCTTCCAAGAAATGTTGGTATTTCCCCAATTTTTAATGTTTTTGATTTCTATTCCTTTCAGGGAACATTAAAAGTTTCAGATGATGAGCCGTCAAGTGAAGTAGATCAGATTGTTGAATGGAAGAAACAACTGCCCAAAGCAACTCCAAAGGAAATTGAAGGGTTATTAGATTGAAAAGTGGTGAAGAAAACTAGAGGAAAAGAATATTTTCAGTATTTGGTGAAGCGGAGAAATCAGCCATTGGAGTATGTTACTTGGATTATTGTTCCATAGATTTCCAAGCATTGCACAAATGTTCAAGAGATCATGGAAAATTTATTTCCCCGTAGTCCGATGCAGGAGCACCTTAGTCTTGAAATTGGGAAAAAACAATTGAAATGTGGAAGGAATTAGATTCCTTTATTTTATTATTAAATTAGTTTTGTTTTAGTTTAAAGATTAGAAAGTTTGGATAGGAATGATGTTAGAAAAAAATAAGAAATCTTATCTACTTTTTGTGGATATAAATGGAAGTAATTTTTTATTAAGTTTAGAAAATAGATTACATTTGTATGAGGAAAAAATACGAAGAAAGCTAAGATTTTTTTGGAGAAAAACATGGAGCTTGGATTCCTTTTTGGGAAATTCCAGCTCATCCAAATTTTAATAATGATAGAAGAAGAATTAGATATATGATTGACTATGAAAGTATGTACTCAGTTTTTTCAATTAAAAAGAAATAAAAGTATATGCTATTAATTTGTTGGAGATTTTGTCAATAGAAAATATAATTCAAAAGTGAGAATGAGTTACTGTTTTTTTGCACACTACAATCATCAATCTTGTTACAGGTCAGGCAGGCTTTGGCATCACCTAAGGAAACAATCAAGAACCGAGCACATTCCTCTTGACCATGAACTTCCTCTACCATTTCCTCCCAATATAAGATCTTTTTACCCTCAAGAACAAATCAACCTTTTTTATTCCTAGGTGGTTTCTTTTATATATTTCTTCCCAACTGATTTTAGCAGTGTCCTATTGTAAGGTTTGCCATCCTTTTGCGTAGGACTGTCTTTTTTAGCTTTTTCTTTCTCCACAAAAGACTCTTTTTTTTCTTTAAAGCACACATTTCTCTCCCATAATGCTTTATTCAACCACACTTACTATTTATCTCCAACTAAGTGATTAACATAATATTGCTCTCCCATTATGTTAATCCAATTTATTTTAATTATTTTCTCCTAGGGATTCTCTTAGAAGACTTTTAGGGAAGGTCTGTCATGTGGAATTAACCACCAACAATTTTTTATAAGCTAACAAGAAGTCTTCTAATCTCTAGTGCTCATTCTTGAATTGTTTCCAAGTAATTTATTTATCAGCTCAGTTAATAATAAAATAATTACATAAGTTCCATCATGACTTCAATCCCCATTAAATCCAATAATAGTTCATTGTCTAAAAAGAGTAAATGTTCAAAAAGTAGATCCATAGGAGAGTTACGTCTTCCCCCCTTTAAAAAAAAATCATCCTCGGTGTTTCCTTAATTCCATCTTTTCTAAATATGGGAAGGAACTGTCTCCTTCTTTTATTCTTTCATTTCCATAATAGTCCCTTTATTACTAAAGTGTTTCCATTGCACTTTATTTTGATAAATTCTGAATTCTAGAGTAAAACGAACTCTTGTCTTTCATTTCATGCTCGTTTTCTAGCATGGTTTCATACATGCTAAATAGGTGTTTTCCATTTTCATTCTTACATCGAGCTAAAGGATCATTAACCGGCACCCAACAAATTTATCCACATGCACTCAACAAGGTCAACAACATTAGTATAGCATGACAACAATATAATATGTCCTTTGGTACATTTATTCATAGCTATGCCGGTGACATGGATGCCACTTAATGTGAAATTCAAAATATGGAATTTCCAGTGAGATTCAGAATATGGAATTACTAAATTCCTTTCATATCACTTACACAAAGGTGGTAACAATTAAAGTACTACTTGCAATGTTCTATTTTATATTTTATTTTGATATTGTCGTATCAAATATGCATCTTCCATGCATAATTAAATGTAGGAAAACCTATCATCTCTGTTATTTTCATGGTGGTTATATTATTATCAATTTTGCTCCCGTGTAGACTTAGTGAAGTCCATCCCGAATGTTCTAGCACATGTTTCCACACCTTTCCCTAAGGACACAAAAGTATGAGGAAACAAAATAGAACTTCATAGATCTATAATTCTCATTTTCCTTTTTATACCTTATCCACTACTTTCCTTTAACTCACTCCCTTGATCTTTTTTTTTTTGCGAAGATTATGTGCATCTTACTCTTGTCTATAACGATGGAGTCTTTTCCCCTTGCATTTATATGTGTTGTTGTCTTAACACAACATGTTAGTATAATTATTGATTTAGGTGGATATTGGTGGCCACCCGCCTATTCTACCCCACCATTGTTTCTTTTAATCTTCCAGTTTCCTTAATTGTATCACAGTTTACTATTTTTGGTATTTTTTTGGGTCCTGAACTTTTGGAGCCGTTTTGAGGCCCTAAACGATGTTTTTTTTGGAAAATCACTGGATGAATACAAGCTTTTAACTCAATATCATTGTTGTCAATTTTATTCCTCAGATAGATATTTCTAACAAGGTATCGTGTGTGTCAAATGGAGATTGTATGCCAATGTTACAACCCGAGAATTTGATGTACCAATTTACCCCAACGGGGCCCATATTTTGTCTTTTCATCTCCTAGGGTTAGGTTTTGGGATGTTTTATGGTTTTCCATTATTTCTTAATAATAAATAGGCCTTCAAGCCTCATTGTAACATAGTTTAGAGGCCTGTAGCCAACACATCTCTTCTCAGACATAAGCTACCATCACT
>APFE031224150.1:13348-31661 GCA_000404065.3 Pinus taeda
CACACACACACACACACACACACACACACACACACATACACGCACACACACGTGTAGATATATATCAAAACAATATCGAACCTAACTACACCATTTAGCCAAAACTTTTTTTTCTTTAACTCTGTTATGCTACTCTAGGAATTTCGATCAACATTCCTAATTTATCCACTTGCATCATTCCAATCAACCAATTTTATGGTCATTTTGGTTTAATAAAAAACTAAATTGTGAAGTTTCTAATGAAACAACAATACTGATCTGTAATCCCATACAAAGTTTATACCATTTATTCTTTAAGAGTGATGTCATCCAAGGATTTATTTTCCATTTTTAGGGTCTATTACAATTCATCTTAAGGGATTACATCGTTTCACTCTTAATTTTACCTTTTATCCATTTTAATCTTATCCATTTTTGTGTAAAGTTGACAGTGTCTCCATCCTTTCTGCACTATCTCTAAGTGCCTTCATATTTTTCTAGTTTCTCGAGGTAGTCAAAATGCCATTATTACTATTATTTTAAACTTCATAGTCTATAACTACTCCATATGTTTTATTTGTTTTCATGATTTTTTGTTCCTTTAACCACAATTTATGGTGATATCTTATTGCATCCTGTGTATATATCACATATTTAGCACATCCTTTACAAATTTGATTGTCCATATTCTCCTGCAGTATTTTCTTATTAATTAATCTTTGCCTTATATTCTATATACATCTGAGGACCATTTCATATTTTAAGTTTACTAATCAATAATTTATTTTCCCTCTCTAGGGCCATTGTAATTTCCTCATATATATATATAATTTGTTTTCTTACTTGGAAAATTTCATTGATCACACTCTGTACTAAAATCATTGAGGGTATTCAAATATTTGAACTTGAACTTCCTAGTCTAGAAGGGAATCAATTCTTAAGATCCTCAATAAAAAAGGTCACAAAATTACTTATCTATTATTTGTTCCTCCATCACTCTTATCAATCCTACAAAACAAGCATGCTCATGACATCCATGGTAATTTGACTCTCAGTCACAAGGGTATAACCCTTAGCATACGAGTGCTTTAGTTCCATTGTTAGCATCTACTTTCTTTGATATAAATGTTTTAATTGGGGTAATTTTAATATTAAATATGCTCAAGGAAACTCCTTATTGAGTAAGTATTATACTGTACTACACCATATTTTCCGAATAATAGCTCTTAATCCATCTTTTAAGATTTTTTTTGTGGGTATTTATATGCCTTACAACATCTTATATTTTATGTATGCACTCAATACTCCTAGTTCCTAGGGTCAAAAATTTTCTTATATGGTTACATGTTCATCGAATCTCAAGAGTATACATGGACAGTGCATTTTGGACATAATTTGTATCTAACAATATCCAATATTCTCAATACCTAATTTAAGTTCTTACATTCTTACATTATTCCTCACACACCCAATCATATATATATTTATATATTTACTCATGGATATTTTCTTATCATATTATCCAAAGTTATCTTAGAATATTCCTACCTTTGGAAACAATATTTCCTTTGACCACACTTCATATGGAACAATTTGTTATAAGGTTTTTATACCACATTACTCTAGCTATTCAGCCTATAAGACTTACTTAAGCCTTTTGTAATGGGATGGTCTATCAGGTTTCCCTTCCACTGTATCTCTTTCTCAAATAGAATAGTGCTACACATCATGATTACATGCAATTTAGCATGCTACTTTCATACCATTAAAAATATGCATTGATTTATTCGACTTCTTTCCACCATTCCTTTATCATTATGTGGTTAATTCTATCTTGAAATAATTTAACACATTTTAGAGCTTACTGATTTTATTATCAAAGTAATACATTCCTCCCTAGGTATGTTTGACTATTTATTACTCCATTTAGTATGTAATAGCTAATTCTTCAATATTTATTCTATTCTTACTCTTGCGATACCGCCTTTTCCTTTGTGTGCTCTATATTTTAAGCTTCACTACCAACTAAAGAATGAAGTATCCATATTTAAACTTCCCTACAGTAATTAATAAGTGCTTGTTCTACATATGTTATGTATCTTGTACCATATTCTTTGTTACGAGGCTTATGTCACAACTTACTACAATTACATAGTATTATGTAGGAAACTTGTTGTAAAATCAAATCATGTATAACAAATTAGTCAAGAGATAATTTCTCACTATATCCATTTCTATCTTTTACGTCAGATAGATCAATCTACTATAGTAATGGTTTGTATACAATCGTAGGCCTCAAATCATTTCTAGCTTATATACTAACAGATACTTCACTTTGTAAGAAATTGATTTTACACCCCTTATAACTCCCTTGTTTAGAGTTTAGGTTTAATTCCTTCAGTAATCTATTATCACAAACTTATAGTACCTTCCTTGGACTTCCTGCAATAACCTATACTTAATTTTTCTTTGTACTATTGTTACATTTAGAATCAAGAATGCAATCATCTCTTATGTTATTATACTTTACTCACTTCAATTGGAAACCCAAGATGTCCTAAAGAAGGTTGTATCTCTTCTATGGAAAGCTTTTGTATGGGGTAACATTTTTATTACGTTATTGAGTTTGTAGTACTCAATATTAAAGAAAAGACAATTGTGCATAATCTTTGGACAATCTTTGTATACTCATTCCATTTCTCATATATTGTATAATGGTATTTCATTCTCGTTAGCTCTATTTGATTAAGTAATGTGTTTATTGTTATATATTAAGATTTTGTGATTCATATTGTAAATGAGAATGTATTTCAGGTTAATCACATCATTAGGATTTGGTCGATGTTTCAAACCAACTAATGTGGTTCATTCTCAGGACAAAGGTGAAAAAAATCATCAATCCTAAAGAATAAATTGCAACGATGCATCAGGGTCTAGAGTTAGCCATTATGAATTAGTTATTGAATTAATTAAAATAATATTTAGTTATAAACTAGATGTGTAAATTATCTTATTGTATTATATATTAAATATTAAATTAAAATTCAATAAAAAATAATGACTGATAAAGTAAGTCAATAAAATCAGAATTATATTCTATGATTTTATTGGCTTATTTAATTAGTCAATAATTTTATTTAATTTAATAATTATTTTTTTATAAATAACTAACAAATTTATCTTGATAAAGTAAATCATAAAATTAGAATTATTGTCTTATATTTATGGCTTATTTAATTAATCAATAATTTTTATTTAATATTTTTTTATATAAATAAATAACATATTTTACAATAGTATTTAAATAAATATTATTTAATTAATCAAAAACTAATTTCTAACGACTAACTCTGGACCCTGATGCATTCTTTCTATTTATTCTTTAGGATTGATGGTTTTTTTCACATTTTTCCTTAAAATGAACCACATTATTTGGTTCAAAACATGAACCAAATCCTAATGATGTGATTAATCCAAAAGACATTCTCATTTAGTGTGTTTATTATTGCCTTTTTTTTTCAACTTACTTTTCTTACTACATCTAACCCTACTAAGGGTATTTTTTGAATAAATACACTTGAACCCTTAATAAAAAAAAATATTACTGGGTGGGTCCATTTTTTTAATTCCTTTAGTCCTTCCTATAATTATAATATAGAAGGCAACACTTCATCTTCTATTTGTACTTATGTTTGATCTAGCAAATGGTAATTTCTATCTTATAATTGTGGCTTGGTCATAAACCTCGGTATTGATCCTATATCTCTGATAACATATGTAAGGTATAGAGTAGCAACTTTTATTTCATTTCTTTATTGTAGCAAGAACTCACCACAAAGATAAAAGTTTACTATACAATATTCTTTCCATTTGATAATTAAAAATATTTGTAACATTTGGTTCTTATGCATGAGACTCTTCTCATGCATTTAAGTGTTAGCTTTTGGTTCTTATTATAAGACCTATGGCTATTCCTCCTTCATATGTAAATACATTAAATTGTGCTATATTTAAATCAATCATCCCTCCACTATTATTCACATTTCAAACTAAATTGATGTTTTAATTATGAACCTCTTGCTATCATGTTTTCCAAATAGGTTCCAACATATTATATCCTTTAAATATAACATTATAACTTTGGGTGCCCAAATACTAAGTCAGATTTCTAAAAATTATGCCTTATATTGATATTATTGTTGGAAAGACAAATAAGACAAAACAAAAATTCACACACAAAACACACAAGTAGTGGCTCTTCTATTGATCACACAAATCTTGATACTTAAAGTGAACCCGATGAAGCATATTTAATATTTTTCAACTGGCGACTCACCTAAAATATCTTGACATGTACACACACTTAACTCAGTTAAATCACACTCTAAATATGGACTACACTTAACACTTCATTCATCACTCAACTTAACTCAACGCTTAGTTAGCTGACTCTCTAATTTTAGCCAACTCTTCATGCGGGAGTAGTTACAATTTCTAACACTCCCCCTTAATTACGACTGTATGAATCAACATAACTCAAACATGACTCAACATGACTAAGCTATGCCTACTAGGCTTGCAATAGAAATTGACTCAACTATCACTCAAACATGCCTTCTCATCTATGTTTGAGCTAGGCTTACAATGACTCAAGAATTTATTTTCTTTTTCTCTTCTTCCAAATTTTGAATCCTTGAAATTGCTTCATTCTCTGTTGTGGGTTCTTGTTATAGACTCCATATTCCCTTACTTGTTGATACTATAACTTTTCTTTGACTTTTCTTGAATTTGTGCTGAAACACAATTTGATCTTGTCTTCTACACCTTCCTCTTCAAATATTTGTTCAACCATGGACTGTTTCCAAAACATTGCATCTTCAAACTGTATTCTTTGCTTTGCTTCTTGTGCTTCATATTCCTGAGTTTCTTTCTCCCACATTTCTTCATAGCAGAATCTTATCTCTTCTTGACTCCATTGCTGAAAAATCATTTCAATGCATTCAACTTTGTCTTCAAAAAATATCCTTATCATTCTTTTCACTTTCATCATTAGGTACTTCTATTTTTTTCCTATAATCTACACACTCAAGATCATTATTCACCATTTCATTCACTTCTTTTATTCCAAGTGTTGCTTTAAGACTTGCATCAATTTTTGTTGTTGGTTTATGAATCCATTCTTCAATGAGCTTCAAATATGAATCAAATTTATTAACAACCTTTCTTTCAAATTCTACTCCCATGCTATTTTGAACACCTGCAAATTAAAAAACTATGTTAAAAACATCCTTAATATGACTCTCTTCAGTGAGAGTTTCCTACTCTACATCTGCCTTCTTTTCAACTGCACGAAGGTTGTCTTCCACTGTTATGATGTTAGTGGATATTCTCATCAAAAACTCTTCAATCACTTTATCCTATTCTTGATCATCAACTTCTGTTAGATGACATATTTCTTCATGAATAGTTCCAACTACTTCATATGTTGTTGCTACATAGGTAGCTTCAACCTTCAATGTTTCATCAAACATTGCGCTTACTATATTTCCACAATCAATCCATGTTTCAAAAAAGAAACCACACATATCATCAACATAATTTTCATCCACACTATGGTGGGATATCCGAGCATTCTTGTGCTCATTAAAAATTTCACCTTCACCAAATCCATCAACTGCGATTGAATTCACCAAATCACATATCACTTTGCAGTCATCATCTACATGTGTCTCATCACAATGGGATTCACAATCATCTGCATCATCCATGTTACAATGGATTCCTTAAGAATTTATATTCTCTTGCTCTGCTTCACATACAAAGACTACTGCTTCTCTCTCTGCAATTTTTGTTGCATCTTCTTCATCCATATGTGTGCTTGCATAATGGATTTCAATTTTATGGTCTTGACAACCATCATCCACTTTTGAGTGTCATTCTCCAAGCTCTGCTTTCCTCTGAGAGTCTTTCTCATCTACTCTCAGATATGTGGTTGACTTCTTTACTTGTGACATAACCTCCTGCAACATATCACTCCCCCTTGCACCAAATTATTCTTCTTCTTTTTCTAGGCTTCTCATTTCCTCGGTTGTTATTTTGGAGAATTTGGTATCTATAGACAAATACTAATTCCCTAGATAAGTAGCCATATATAGAACAACGGTTTAAAGAACTTTATCCTTTTCCTATAAGCAATAGATAAGACAAATAGGATGAGAAGACCTACTTGTAGTTTCACTTACCTCTATCTCCTTTGTATTGGTCCCATCGCTCCTTCCTATACTTAACATGCTTGAGAAGTACCTGTAAACATCAACAGAAGACAAAGAACCAATCAAAGAAAAATATATATTGATTACAAGTAAATGGAATCAGATACATTCACACATATAAACATCGTATAACAAGATAAACATATGGAAAAAGGTTCAAATACTTTATTGAATAGAAGGAAGAATTACAACCATGAAGTCTGATTCAAAGTCACTCCTCCAACTTTGATCCCATCCACATCACATCAAAAGCATGACACTCTGGCAGCATAACAATACCTATCTCAAAGTCAATTCTCATAGCAACATTATCTCCTTACAATTCATCAAAGTCCAGCCCCTGATCACTTAGGTGAGTGCTCAATTTATAGGAAGATGGAGGAGGTTATGCCATGAATGGGAAATGGAATGGCCTCCCATACTTAGAATTAGCTCCATGGAAGAAGGGATGAGAGGATAAAATGCATCTTAACTCATTCCTCATCCATTTTCAAGCTCATAGGAGTTGATAAGTGAGGGAAACTTCTAGAATACTCCAAGAGATAAGAATATTCCCCAAACCCTATGTGAATTTTGTTCAATCTTGCCCAGCGCAGGTCAAAGTGGGCCTAAGTGCTCTGTAGAGCACCTTGGTATGGACTTAACTGCTCTGCAGTGCACCCTTACATGGGCCTACCTGCACTGGTCCCTTTATACATCATTTCAGGATGTCTTCAAGTCATGAAACTGTTTGGGAAGGAGGCATTCAAAAGGTTGACTTGTTTAGGGCATGTAGCAACTGAAATTAGGGTTTGATGAGCCCTAAAACACTGATATGGATGATGGGAGTGATATGCCCAAATAGATTTGTAACAGTTTCCCCCTAAAGCATGAATTCGAAAAATGTAAATGTCGAATGAAATTATTTACGATGTGATGAGGAGGTTTCAAAGTGGAAAGTGACCTAGATTAATTACAATACATATATCATGATATTTTGATTTTTCATGAATCGCTGAGGGAAGGCATACCCATGCTCAACATATAAACTTTAATTACATGTACATAGACAGTCGTCTATAGATATAGACCCATGAATGGATGACCATCAATATAAGGCCATTGTACATATGATTTAGTACTCCTGATATTGCAGCCTAGATGGATGAAACTAGATCCGGGGTCTTCTATCTCATTCAATTTTTCGCTCAAGTACGAGTCTAACCATGTGAATATGTGATTTGAAGTTGAACATGGGAAGACATTGTCTGATTACTAGCCAATAATGTAAGTCGTTAACAAACGTGAGAGAAATCACTGATAATGATAATGATCCTCAAGGTACTGTAGTACATTCTGCATGGTTTGAATGGATGATTTGATGTTGAACACCATACAAAGTCTTTCGGTCGAAGGCCAATGATGTCAACCTATCGTCGGAAGTAAGAAACTTATCATTGATGTATGCAAGCCTCAAGGTACTGGAAGGGTGTTTCTAAGTCAACTTCTTGGATAATGTGCTGATTTCGAAAAGTAGCGACTCGTCCCAGGAGGGCCTTGATGTATCCCACATCAACGACATGAAATGAGTGTAATGATTTTGGAGACGAAATTTGACTAACGACACAAGGTTCATGAATGGCGGTCATGAAAATGAAGGTTTATGGTATTGCAAAGGATGAATTTCAACTAGATGACTTCTCTTGAACATGTGAGTGACAATGAAATGAATTGGTAGCATTGACCCAAAAAAAGAAATGGATGGTATGATAGACCAATGGTATGATAACCCAACCCAAGTAGTCACAATGATGAAGTGAAAGTGTCATGTTCAAGAGCGACCTGCTATCATAAAGTGGTTGACCCCTTTTTCCATTTTCCCCAGTCATTGTTGACCAGTACCTCTTTATTTTTTATCAAGCTTGGGGAGGATAAAATATGCTTGTTGTATAATTCCACCCTTCAGGTGAATCCATCACTATGTGATCTTTTAACGAGTCTAGCAAAGGTGAAACTCGGTCTTGTCTAGATGGACAAGTTTGTCACTATTTGATGTTTTAACGAGTTTAACGACAAAGATAACTCGGTCCTTTTCATGTTTAGAGAGTTTGAAAAGCGACAAAAAGAAAACTACACAAGTTCTTTTTCGTAGATTTGTCTTTCAAGTATGAAAAATCGTAAAACAATATGAGAGAGAACCTTTTGATCATGTTTGATCAACATATTCATTTTTCGTAGTTAATCTATCTCAGGCCGAAAAATGGTTAAACTTATACTGAGTAGATGTCATTTCCAATCTGTTAATGAGATAAAAAGGACAAGCGTTCGGCAATATTTTCATATTTAGAGAGCCTGAAAATAGCATAAAGAGGACTCCAAGGGGGTTCCTTCTTCGTTATTTAACAGAGCTCGAAAAAGAGATAAAGGTATGCTTTCTGGTCAAGGGTATAATTTACAATCGAGCACGTCAAATTATGTAAGTCAATTGTAAAACCTGCTCAAAACATCACCAAAAGGATTAAAAATACTTGTTTCATAGGTAAAAATAGGTAAATATTAATTTTTACTCGATTAATGAACATGAAATAAACAAAAACAAGTTTTTACCATGTAATCTTTACCATTTGATACTTACCATTTAGGTTTGTGCTCTGGGCTAGTTTTTTACCTCGAACTTCAGCAGCTGATTGTCAGAGATTTTGTGGACCATTTCTCGTGTCGTCCAGACCAGGTAGGAGATCTACCCATACTCTTTCTTTCCAGGTCATTCTTTTACTGTTTCATGCAAGTTTTAGGGTTTTTTGGGGCCTTTGGGGTTTTATTTTTTCTCTTTGGGATCAGCGTAGGATTCCACATCGAAAACTATGGTGAAGAGCACCCTGATAGAAGGTTTCTTGCTCTTCAATGCACTATCTCTGTGCCTGGGCTGTGCTAGGCAAGTTTCACAAATTTGATTTAGCTGTTTGCTCCAAAAATTGTCTTTTTGTTGCATGGAAAGGATCCTAACTAAGCTTATGATTGGATTTCAGGCTTTCATCAGATCAGAATGTCGATTACATGGTAAGAAAGAGATCATGAAGAACAAGATGTGGTTGCCCTAAATAATCCAGGTATAGTTGAGGCCCTCCAAAACTGTGGGTTTCTCAAATACTTCAGGTTTTCTGGAATGAGGCAACAAATAGAACTATTATAGTTCCTAGTTCATGCATGGGATCTAATAGATCAAAATTTTCACATAGGGGGAAAAATGGTCCCTATTACCATTGATGATATTTACTTTCTTACCGAACTATCGAGGCAAGGTACCCCCATCTCACTTTCTATATTTTCCCATGGAGGTGAATCAGTGAGAAATTACATTCAGCAGTTTTGTTGGCCAGGTACACAGCCTAGCAAGAATGGGAAAATAAACATCAAATATGTAGGTGATTTGCCTTTGAGAATGATCCTCTTCACAATCACAAAGTTGGCCAGTAGTGTGACACTTCATTTGGCAAACAAATCATATATGCAGTATGCTCTTGAGTGTCTAGAGCCAAAAGTATTCAATTGGTTTGAGGTCGTGCTTTCTTTACTGAAAGAACAACTAACCAAGGTAAAAAGTGGTAAGACAAAGAATTTTTGTTATGGTTTGATATTAATTGCTTTTACCTTAGAGAGAATTCCATTGATGCAACCGCAACATGTATCACTAGGTGTAGCTGGTCTTAGAGATCCACGTATGTAGAGGTGGGTCAAATTGATGGCTCGACATGCGGGTCAATCAAAAATCATTTTTTCCACTGCATTCTTTAGTTGGATTGAGTGACAACACATTGTCACGGAGGAGAATCCATACGCAGGGATGGATTTTCGTGGAGATCCAAACTTGATTCTACCAATTGGAGCACAATGGGGTGCTATAGGTAAATTGTTTGACCAAAGTGTTTTTTGACTTTTAAGTATCTACATGTTTTTATGTTTTTAACGTTTCCAAGACTAAACTAAAATCATTCTCATGCATGCAGATGTGGGTATTGTTTGACCTGTGAGTCACCAAAAGGAGTACGTGGGCCAGCATGGAGAAATATTAGGAGAGCAGTTCTCTAGGACCTAGATTTGGCAAAGACATTGGCAGAGTTGCAGGATCACATATAGGGATTAACCCTTGGTATTCTAGATGTTTAGATTGAGGAGTTACATATGAGGCTTCAGCGCCACACTATTGGTGTTCCTAGCTGCTGGATGAGGCTTTTGCGCATGATAGCACAGGCTGTGACCTATTACCATGAGCATCACTAGGTCTACTTAGGATGTTTTTGCATGCAGTTTGAGTTTTTGGGTCAGATGACCAAACTTGTCTTGGACACAAATTTTGTAAAAACTTTTTAAAATATCTATCTATTTTTACTTTCAGAGTTTTTCTATGGTTATGTGCAATCCTATTCAACTAATGATTTGAATTGAAAATGTTACTTTTACATGTGTAGAAAATGTTCGTTTAACACTTAATTCACTAGAGAATTAGTTAATGTGTTAATGTTTCTCGAAATATGTTGATATTGAATGTATTCAAAATTCCTTTCCAAAATACAAACTCTAAGGAACATACAAAGAATTGTTCGGTTTCAGATGGTATACACACTTGTAAGTTGTAGTACAATGAGTTGTGAGTCTAGCCTAATGATGATTTGGCGAATGCCAAGTGAAATGGCATCAAAGAGAAGTTTGATCAACGCGTTATACTCAACAATATTGTTTGTTGAATGACCGATACAAATCCCTTGAAAACTCACTAACTTGCCACTTGGAGAAAAAATAGCCCATGCTGTAGAATATAGGTTCTGCGTATTACGACTAGCACCATCTGCGTAACCAACAAATGGTTCCGAAGATTCTGACATCTGCAATAAATGAAAATCAGATTAATAACCAGATAAAAAAAATCTAAAAGACATACTGACACACACACATGCAATGAAGGCATATATATAGTGAGTTTTACTACACTCAATTAAGCATAGTAACGTTTGAGGTACAGCTCGTTTCAGGGCTACGACAATGGAATCCTATCATAATCCACTAACTCGTAGGCACTTTTTGCCGAAACACGCTTGACAATATAAGGACCCATCCATAGCGGTTCAAATTTCCCTGCTCCAAGTTTATCAACTTCCTGATTGTAAAGTAAGGCCAGGTCTCCTTCTGAAAAGATAAGAGGCTTGACATTTCTATCATATTGCGCCTTGATTCATTTCTTATGTGCTTCATTAGCCAATGCGGCATCATGATGGGTTTCATCCAAATGGATAAGTTCCAAGAAATGCGCTTCTTCTTCATAAGTGTCAGGTAACAAGTCAATCACGAGTTTGAGAGATGAAATTTCACATTGTCTCGATAAGATTGCTTCCAAACCATACACCAACTGAAAGGGTGTGAATCTAATTGCATTCCTCACCACGGTTCGGTATGCCCACAAGGCAGAGTATAGGATTAAATTCCAGTTTCGTTTATGAACCCCTATCATTCTTTACAACATTTGCTTAAGGACCTTGTTGATAGCCTCAACTTGTCTATTAGCTTGTGGGTAATAAGGAGTAGAACTATCATATAACAGTCCTAACTTGGCAGTTAACTCACTCATCATGTGATTGTGAAAATGCAATCCATGATCTGTAACTATGGCCTATGGTACACCAAACCTGGCAACCATGTAGTTGAAAAATAAAAGAGCATTCGTTTCGCCATTGATGTTTAATGTTAGCATCGCCTCAGCCCATTTTGTAAAATAGTCAACGACGACTATAATATATCCATGTCCCCTAGTCAATTGAGGGTTACATGTCATAAAGTCAATGCCCCATTTGGTGAATGGTCCAACAACAAGGACTGGATGCAATGGTGCAAGTGGTAATCTAGCTTTGCGGTCATAGATCTAGCATGCATGACAGCTTTTGACAGCAATAATACAATCTTTGAATATATTTGGCCAGAAGTAACTAGCACGAAGAATCCTCTTTGCAGTAGCATATCCAGATAAGTTTCCACCACAAGCACCTGAATGGAAATCATTCAAGTGCTTTCTCATCTTCCTCATGTGTGAGGCACCTCTGTCAAATTGTATTGATAACACGATAGTAAAGAGTGTCGTCAATGATCAAATAATCTTTGGCTTGGTATCAGATATGTCGTTGTTGTGAGTGAGAGGTATCAGGCCAGAAAGTTTGGGTCTAGAGATAAATCAGTATATCTCCATACCATGGGTCAGATGACGATATCAGGAACACAGACTCATCCAAAATCGATGGTTTTTATGTTGAATCAGTGGAGGTCGAGGGAAGGTCACAAAGTAGCTCAGCGAAAATGAGAGATTTCTTTGATTTGGACTTGATGAATTCTAGATCAAACTCCTGCAAAATGACTATCCATTCTGAGTATCTGCCCCCCATCAATTGAAGTGACAAAATATATGTGAAAGGGTTGTAATCCGAAATGACAGTGGTCTTCTGGAGCAGGATGTAGTGGCGAAAGCTCTGAACATCTTGCACAGCTGCCAAAGCTAACTTTTCAACATAAGAGTACTTACTTTCTGTATCATTGAGATTGTGATTCAAATAATATATTGGATGTTCTATCCGATCTTCCTCTTTGACTAAAACCATGCCAATGGTTGTATCTGCAGCATGAGATATAGGTAATAGTCATTTTGATAATTCATAGAATACATTAATGATGCTCTAATAAAGGTATCTTTAATAGCATCAAAGGAAGCTTGTGCAACGTGATCCCAATGGAAGGGTATCTCATTTTTCAAAAGACGTGTAAAACCTTTAACTATTTCAGCGTAATTGGGAATGAACCTCCTCAGAAAGTTAGCCTTCCCTTGGAGTCTCTGTAACTGTAAAAGATTTGAAGGTGGAGGCAAGTCAAGAATTGCATGAACCTTTATTTGATAGAGTCCAATTCCATCTCTATACACTACAAATCCAAGAAATCGACTAGAACCAACAAAAAACAAACATTTGTGTGGATTGATTCATATCTTGTAGTGTCGGCACCGTAAAAATATAGCTCTCAAGTGTTGTAGGTGATCAGTCTGCTTTGGTGAATGAGTAGGTAAATTGTTAAGGTAAGTTTGAATAATATGCTTGATGTCATGGAAGGCATAGTTCATTGCCCTCTAAAATGTGGCCCCTACATTCTTCAAATCGAAAGGGAGTTTCCTATAAGTGAATGTGCCCATGGACAAATAAAAGTTGTTTTAGATTGGTCCTACGGACGGATATTAATTTGATTGTAACTGGAAAAACCATCCATGGATGAGAAAATTTCGCATCCCACACATTCATTAATAATCTGATTGATAAAAGGAGTAGGATAATTGTCTTTTGGACAAGCCTTATTTACATCACTATAATCGATGCACACTCAAATTGTCCCTTGCTTTTTCATGGCAGGAACAATGTTTGAAACCGAATCAGTAAAAGGTATAGGGTAAATGAAACCAGCATGCAAAAGCTTTTCAACTTATTCTTTAATGGCAGTGACTTTCTTTGGATGAACGGGTCAAAGCCACTATCGTACTGGTTTGACATTAGGATACATTTTGATTTCATGTTCAACAATACTAGAGTCAATGCCTGGCATTTCTTCGTATGAACATGCAAATATATCTCGAAATTCATGAAAGAGAGTATGGTAAGTATCAATTTCTGATGAAGAACAAGATTTTCCGACATGAATGTTTTCTACAACATTAGATTTTGTTGAAATATTAATAGAAATCATTTCTTTAATATTTGACAAGTTCTGCTCGGAATCTACTGTATCTATGAAAATAGAATCCGAAAGGACATCAACAACTGAAGGGTGGTTAAGTTCATTTGAATAATCTTCGATGTCATCTAGAAGATGGGAACAATGATGATAAGTATTTCCTAGGTTCTTCTCCTATCATCATTGATTGGATGATTCCTTCATCCGCAAAAAATATATGTGAAAAAGGATCTGAAGAAGTACCATATTCTAATGAATGGTCTACCCATACAATTGCTGAAAGTGGATTTGGGTTTGTCGTGCAAGTCAGAAAAATTGATTGTTATGCAAGCTCAGTGGGGCTTAGTGGCATAACCTCAATATTACTATCAACTTCATAATTGTTGGTAATCTTCCTTAAATTAGATGAGGTGGAGGAAATCATATTGGAAGTCTCTACTCTTTCCATTTCCTCCAAATCAGATGGTGACGATAGCGTAAAAGTACTCATTAGGGAAGGATCTTTAAAGAGACCTACACCAACATTCTGAAGTGATATTAGAGGTTCGTGTACCAACAAAATGCTTCCAATAGCATGAGAACTAGATGCAAAGAAGGCAAGATGATCGATAACTGTGATTCCACCTTTATGAGGGATTGCAATCGTGCAAAAGTACGTGGATACCACAGCAACCGTAGCATATACCCATGGCCTTCTCAGTAAAATGTTGTAGTCAAGGGGTTCGTCAACTACCTCAACCTCAACAGTAACTATTTTGCCCCCTAGTTCAATTTGCAGGTTACTCAAAATCCCACAAGGCTTATATGTGCATCCGTCAAAAGATTTTAACGTTGTTGGTGATTATGACAATGGCAGTGAACCAAGTGTTTTCTAGTAGCTCATTGACATAATGCAAGTATATGCCCCCTCGTAAATAATAGTTCGGTGAACATTTTTATTGAGAGATTTTACTTGAATTAAGAAAGCTAATTGTGCCGACAACAGTGGTGTATATCCCGCATGGTTGAAAACCACAAGATTGGAATCAGTAGGGTCTATTCCACCAATTCCTAATAGCAAAGCCTACTTCTGGGAGGGACAATTTTGTAACACCTCAAGCATCAACATAGTAGAAGGTGATTGAGCAAGGTCTTCTACTACATTATAGTTCTGAGCTGCTCGAGCTTGAGGGTTAATTGTCAATTTATGTACAACTCCTTTTTGGTGGTTTTATTGTCAATTTTGGCTTTATAGTTGGTGGAATATTTTCAAATGAAGTCGAAGTCAAAGGATTAGGTTGATCAATGGCCTGATTATTCGATGATGATAGTGGATTTTTGTAATCTTTATTTCGTGCTGACACCAAAACTTTGTTTTTAGGCTTTGTAATGGATAGAATAAGTACTTGGGATGTGGAAACATGGTCTGTCGCAACCAAATGTGTCTCTGGGTTTGGAAATGGACCAGTCAACATTGCAGATGTGTTAGAAGTCTTTAGAAGCTTAGAGACTTCTGAGCGCTGTGGACAATCTCTTGTAAAATTCTTGTCATTATATATTAGACATGGGTAATGTGGTTTCCTTGCCGAAGTAGAAGACTCAGATGATTTCTCTTGAGGGCGATTACCTTTTTTCTTCTTGTTTTTACCCTTCTTCTTGCCTCCTGGTTGCTTTTGATTCTTGCCTTTGTCAGATGACATGGCATGGACTTCAGAAGTAAGAGTGTTTTATGATGCATTTGAGGTTTGATTGGAAATGGCAAGTCTTTGACCAGATGGTCTACCTACCATTTGTGTGCTCGAAGAACCAATCACACTGCCGCTGGCATGATATTCCTTACTCGATGTAGGTGGAGGAACAATGAAATCTGGTTGGAGTGCATTCGGAATATTATCATAGAGCATGCCAGACTATGTATAAATCAAGTCCAAATATTAGGCACAAGCAATTACTTGCTCTCCTATGACAACTCCTCCTTTCGCCCATCCTCGGTGATTGATGGCAACAAGGATTTTGTAAACCACTAAGCCAAACGATGATCAGGAACATAAGTCTTAACCATTCGATGACGATGACACCACTCATGAATATGATATAATATATGAATAGTAGTTGTTTGTTTAAAGTTGGTTAGGAGTTTTGTTCCAGTCTCGTATCTGATAGGTAACTAGAAGTGGGTCAAAAATGTGGTGGCTAAAGTCATAAAGTTGTCAAAAGAAGCTCATGGTAACTCAATGCACCACTTTGCAGCTGGACCAATGAGCGTTCTTTGCAAAAGATGAAGTCTAACTGAATCATCATTCAAGGAGTTTGATGAACAGCACAAATGAAAAGTCATGACATGATTTGATGCATATTCTCTAGGATTTCCATTGAATTTCGGAATGTTAGAAGGTAACTTATGTGGAATTACTAGCCACCAAGGTGCCTATAAAATTGGATCATTAGTGAGCCTATTTAAATCTGGTAATTTAAGAGTTGCTAAAAATGGAAACTATCGATTCAAGTCAGGTTGAGCATACCCAGGATATGATGGAATTGCCTGAGCAATAGGTCTTTACATACCAACATAGGGAATTTGCATTTGGTAACCTTGATAAGGTGGTTGTTGAAGAAATCCGGTATAAGGTGGTTGTTAATAACCAAATTGAATTTGTGGTTGTCCATAACCAACAAAGCCTTGTTAACCAAGACCTTGGTAAGCTTGATATTGTCCAAACCCAAGTCGATCTTGTTGGGCAACTCCAAATTGGGGTTGGAATTGCTGGAATTGAGGTTGTTGATATTGGGGCTGCCAAGGTTGTTGAATCAACTGTTGTTGTTGTTGGTAGAACAATTGTTGATTTAATGGTCATTGTTGCCCATCAATGTAAGGTTGACCAAGTTGTGGATACACTACACCAGTGTAAGTCTGACTCACTCAAAATAAAGGTACACTAAGCTGAGGTTGTTGGACCCTAGACACAAGCGGTTGTTGTACAATAGCCTGAGAAACTTAGGCTTGTTGACCTGAAACTTGTGGTTGGGAGGTAGAAGGATCAATTTATATAGGTTGAGATACAACTGTTTGAACTTGTGACTGTGGTACAATGGTAACAACAGGTGTAGTGGAAACAGCTGACACAATTTGCATTGGTTGTGTTGGGTACACAAGCCTTGGTTGAACTGGCATTGTTGGTTTCCATTGATAGACTCGCATTCCAGACTAACCTAAATAAGGTGGGATACTACCATATGATGGTCCTCCAGGATATGGAGGATGAGGTGAATAACCATATTTCTCACCATATGGTGGCAATCTAGTATGTAGTGGATACATAGGTCGTTGTTGACTAGATTTTCCAGTTTGATATTGATATGCAAGATCAAACTGTTGAGTTCCCATAAATGAAGAACTAGGTAAAATTCCAGCACAGGACATGGGTGATGACCATGGTGTAGAAGCAACCCGAGAGTGGGTTCCAGATAAAGATTGGTAACCAACTGGGACAGACAATTCACCATATAGATGTGACTTAAGAGTAGTAGAAAACATTGAACAGGTTACGACAAAAGATTCTGCCGCAGCTGCATTAGATGATACAGTTTGGGATGTTGACAGTTGTTCAGCCATAGTTAACTGACCCAATACATGTCATAAAGAATCAACGGGTACATGAAAATAAGCAGGATCAAAAGGAGTAGTAAAATCAGGAGTATGATGGTAAAGATAAAGCCCTGTTCCAAATGTAGGTTTTAACCCCGTATAGAAATTACCTGCATACGAATTCTAAAACACGGAAAATAAAAAAATGTGAGAGCATAACACATAAAACACATAGACACAAAGATTTTCCCCTAGATCCCAAAACCGGGACTACCAGCTTGATTTTTCATAATGTTCCATTCAATGTTATAATACATATTTATACATGCTGAAGCATCCAATACCATGGACTGAAAACCATTATGTCCAATACCATGGACCAAAAACTATCGTGTCCAAAAACATGTGCAAAAATCATGCACAACACCATAGGCGGGTCCACCCATCCTAACATAGGGTCCAAAACGAAAATTTTCTGGGGCGCTGCCCTAGACCCCATAAAGTGGGGTTACGGGTATGCCTCAAACCCCCTATGACCTCCCCCCCTCTAACCCCTGATTAACTACATGGGCTAGTCATGGAAAGAATATAACACAACCCAACATGTCAACGCTCTACAGGATCACGCTCTGACCTGGAACATTAAAATTTCCAATGACAATCCGAATGTAGGGATCGTGGATAGCCAAGTGGCACTAAACAAAGAATTTAGCAGGCCAAAGTCAGAGGCACAGTCAATCATTGGGTTCAAGGAAATCACAAT
>APFE031224152.1:0-15725 GCA_000404065.3 Pinus taeda
TTCTAAGCAAAAATAAAATAAAACTATTTCTAAAATTAAATATAACATCTAACTATTTCTGTATTTGCTCCTTAATATCACAAGCATTCAGCATTGCCTGAGAAGAGTCGGTCGACCGATTTCAGCTTATAATTGTGCTGTGAAATGGAATTAGCAAGATTTGGCGCCATCTTTTCGGCAGAATCGATGACGTATTTGGGAATCATTCGCTGACTATGTGATTTTATCATGTATAATGTTATGAAACCAGCTCAAGAAAAGATAGAAAAGATAGATCAACGACTTAGAATTCAGCCTCTTCGAGGGGGCAACCTCCTTTACATTACATAAATGAACAATTCTTGGATGATTCAAATGAAAAGACCTCCTCTCTATATATAGGAGTCTAAGGGACCATAACATAATCATAGCCTACATAACAATAATAATGCAAGGGCACAATAATAATAATAGTGGGCTTCTATGGGGCTCCATAGTAACAATATGGGCACTACATGGGTACATCAATATAATGAGTGGGTTGTACTAATAAGAATAAGGGGTTACTCTAGTAGTATAGGGGCCTAACAGAGTTGTTATCTTCCAAATGCGATCATGATGCTGCTGCTATGCAAACCCTTGTTGGGCTATTCTTTTACTACAAGTTGTTTCTAGTTTGTGGCTAGTGTTACAGAACAAATCATGCATATGATATTGCAAGGATTTTCAAGACATAGTTCAGATAGGTGATGGAGGCAAGGATGCTGCCAAGGATAAGATAAGTAACTTGCTCTCTTTCTAGAAGGAAAAATATATGTGTGTTTTATTTATGTTTTTGAAAGATTTCCTCGTGTTAAATGCCAAGTCACTTGTCATTTTCTTGAAAAGGGATATATGCTTAAATGATTTGTGATACTAGTTAATTTCGAAGTTTCTTGTGAAATAATTATGCATTGCATGCATGATAGAAATGGCTAATGATGTGCTTCTAGGCACATAGATAATAATTCTAACTTTCTTGAAGAAAAATGTTTGTTTTATATACACATAAATATAGTTTCTTTTTAGAAAAAGAGTGCATTCTTCATTTATGAAAATAATTACTTCTTGAGAGATTACTTGAAAACAAAGATATAGATTCTTTCCTTAAAAGGCAGATATAAATAGTGTTCATGCAAGAACAAGAATCCATACTTGTTTCATGAAACGATTATGTGCATTGAAGTAAAAGTATTTGTGTTAGGAAAAACACATGTTGCATGCACATAAGGGTAACTATGGTGACATTGGAAATATGATTTGGTGTGTACGTAGAGAAAGTATTATGTTGACTCTCTTGAAAATAATAATCGATGTTAACTTCCTTGGAAATATTAGTCTCTTGAAAAGATTGTCTTGCTAGATAAGTTGGATATTGTTTCTTGATTTTTAAGCATAAAGATGGGTATCTATAATAATTTCTTGAAAGGGAATCATGAGAAACTTACATATAGGAAGATAGAGAAATGGGGTTATAATGACCTCCTTTAATAAATAAGTATGTAATTGTTTACATGAAATGATGGTAGAATTCGAGAGAAGGGAATAGAAGGTTATTATCATAAGCTATTGGATGCACAAAGTATAGTCAATGTGTTATAGAGATATATTCTTTGTATGGATTGAAGAACTATTGAGTCATTTTCTTTAGGAAAATGATATGTGATTACTTTTATGCTAACATAACTATTATTTTAGTTTCTTGTTGAATGAGATGTGTATGCACACAAGATTTGTGTTAGCTTTTAGAGAGGATATATATTCACATGCGGGAAAAGGCTACAGGTTGTGTGAGATTGCTTTATATATTTGCATGCATCAAAAGTAATAGATAAAGGACTAGATATTTTGATAAGTTTATGTAAATTTTCATGTAAGAAGATTATAACTGATGTTTTAGTTAGTCCCTTCAAAGGGATGCCTTATTGTTTGGTCCTCTAAGAATATGTGCATATGCGAAGGGAATTGCTAATTAATATGATTATTTATAAATGTAAGCATAATGTCAATGTTGATAATCATAACATGGGTAGGTAAAGTTGGATTACTTGCGCAAGGCATAGATTATATTTAACGTTGTGGTAGGAAAAGGATTAATGGTCCATCCAGATGAGTACGAGTTGCGAGATCGTACATTGCTAGAACAATCATGCCACAAGGAATGTTGCATGTGGCGGTATGTAAGTAAAGGGTTTCATGGAAAATGTATTAGCTTTTAGCTAGTTATGTGACAACTTAATGATAATTCATTGTAATAATTTTATAACAATGGTTAAGGGATGAAATCCCTTATAAGCCATTGAGTGAGGGGTGAAAGCCCTCATAAGCATTTAATAATAAGATTAAACGTTTGTTGGTTTTCACCCTATGGGGTTTCCAGGGTATATCGGTGCTCAATGGTGTGATTGCCTTTTCTGACAGTTTCATGATGTTGAGTCCTTGATGATGATGATTCTTTATTTGATGTGATAATCATAATGTCCAAGTATGTGTTTAATTAATATGGCTAAGGAAATCAAGAAATGGATGCAAAGTCCATAAGATAGTTTATGTTATTACACTACAACAATGGTTGTCAATGGTTATGCAACTTACTATCCTTTATTGCAGTTTACTTTATGTACTAATGAACAATATATCTAATGGTTAATGAGTAATGTGGAGTTGTGATTTGGATAATTACTTGAGGGTAATTTGTATAAAAAAATTCTACTCCATGCTTTTACATGTGCTTTTACATGTGAGGTTACGAGAATATGTTACAACTTGCTTTTATGATTAGAATGTGAAAGCGTTTTTATAATGCATGTGAAACTTAAAAAATAGTATTAGTTTAATGAATTAGTTTAAACTAATTGTATTTGTTTTAGTTAGATGAATTAGTTTAATTGACTTTATTTTCTAATAAAAAAATTTAAAAAAAAAATTTTTCCCTTTATTTATTTTCAACTAAATTTTTGATGAAATTTAATTTTACAAAAAACATAATTCTAAATATATAAAAATATTTGCTTTTTACTCCATAACAAAAACCTAGATCAATTTTTTTTTTTTATCTAAATTATGTTAGGACCATCAAATATAATCTAAATAGCCGACATAACAATTTTAACTCGTCATTCGCTTTATTAATATATTTGCATGCAGTAATAATGGCCCTATTTATATGTCCGCGTGCAGTAATCATGGCCCGCGAGAGTAGATTGTCATGCCCAAATAGGTAATTTTTCCTAAATATTTTAAATTATTTTATATACTAGCATTTGCACCAGATGTTGCAAAGGAAACGCCGTAAGGCTAAAATTGAAAAACGCAAATACAACAAAAAAATACTTTCGTAAGGAATAAAAATACTTATAATGAATTTATTATTAGATATTCATATATATTGCACAATATATTAGCCCCACTAATTGTTTCCCTTTCTTAATGTAACTTTTCACCACTATGGTCACTATAATATCAAATACAATATGTGTCTTAACCAAAAACCATTATGAAAGGAAAAATACTTATATGTCCCATATCCCATATAAACCATAATATACTTTAATCACTCTTGGAGAATTGCAAACACTTCCAAGATGCAACTTCTAACCACTATTACCATTAAGACTTAGAATGTTCTTAATGGTTGCTTGCTGAGGCTTGAGCTTGAGTCACCATGAGATACTGGAGATGGGTCTAATCACGAAAGACCGAATGCACCAGAAATCTGAGCCACCTGTTTCCACCTGTAAGGCCAGGCACACACCAGAATGAGGATACGTAGACTAAGAAACTACGACACTCGATCGCAGCAGGCACCGAGATATGCATAACACTCCTAATTAAATGTACAAGGGAAAGCATTAGCATTGTAGCAACCATCAATGGTGCCCTGAAATACCCAGTGATAAACCAAGTGGACTGGTTGAGGTCACAGAGCCATAACCATTCGAGGCTTACACCATGTCTACAGGTAGCATTAATGAAAAAAAGTAAATAGGGGAGTTATTTTTCTGAGACAAGGGTTAATAATCCATACCTATAGATACATAGCACAATTGAAGAGAAGTTGCTCTTGGTTTCGTTGGTATAGTTTGGTGAATTCCATTCCACTGTGGATACCCTAAACAGCCACAAAAAAATAATTTGCATGAGAACCAAAGATGTTCCCTTGAGGAAAACAAAACGAAAATAACAAGGAATTGAGGGAAAAACGATAAACGCAGACTTGAAAGATTTCACCATGATATTAATGGAATCCATTTTTCTCTTGTCCCACAAATACTTGAACCAACTCGACGATTTCAGCACACATCCTCTGCCACATCCAAACCCATGAAAATTAGATGAGACGGTAATGTCCACACCACGGGAATGTAAAATGAAGTAGTAAACACAAGAATGACATACCTATAAGCTATAGGGGAAGGCCTCATTGCCATACATTTAGAAAATTCATGAGTCTGGAGTAACCACATCCTGAAATAAAAAACAATATAATGCCTGCAATAAAAGGTTTAGTTTACACAAATCAAAACGAAATTTATTCTCTGCTGAATGTAACTAAAAGTAGAATAAAAAAATAACAGGGCTACTAAGCACAGAGAATGTCAGACTTGGGAACTTTACAGCTAATTACAGTCACTACAGAGCATGGTGGATATGTGAAGGAGACCCATTAATCGATGCAGTCCTGCATGATCACTCTCAGTGTTATATCTCCATTTCCTTCGATGCAAATAGTGGATTAATAGTCCCATATAAGAGAGATAGGTTCAGATATGCCACAAGGCCAACCCTTAAGATAAGGCTACATTGAAAAAAATTATAAGCAGCCATTGCAACCCTCCTGAGGATAATAATAAAGATGAGTTGCATTTGAGCCTTGAACTTCTGCAAAATAAAAAAATCCCAGACTTTTATATCAGAGTTAAATCATTTTTTCTCAATGGGTCATTTTCCAAAGATGGGTGTCAGATAAAAAGTAGCAGCTGCTCCTCAAAACCATAAATTTTCTTTACCAAAGGCTCCCAATCCGAAGTTCTCCGCACAATTGGAAGTATCCCAAACAAATCAAATAACAATACCCACAGAGGAGAAAGAAGAACAACCCACTGCCATGAACCCTCCACTCTGCCGTAAGGGCTAAGCAGGGAAACAAACCCAAACACACAACCCCCAGCAATGGATGTCGCAAGAGTTAAAAAGTATAGCATATCTGTCAAACCAGGCACGTTATTGCATCCCTCTTCCCTAACAATGCATTGCTTGATGGCATCAATTGTATTCAAAAGAGCTGACTAATAGCCCTCTTCCGATACAAAACACTGATTCCCATACCTAGACTACAACTCACCGAAGGATTGACGAGGAAGTCCGGAAAGACCTAAGCCCATTCTCTGTTGTATTTTTCCTTTGTGTTGTTTTTTTGTAGATTTATTCCTTCTCATACTCTTCCCCTCCCTTCTCCCTCATTCTATTGCAAGTTATCCATCAAAGACATGAAAAAAGTATTCCTCATGTGGCGTATGCTTTATGTTTTGTCACAAAATGTAAAGCTGGCAAAGAAGGTGGGACCATTAAATTTATATGCAATCATGGATGTAATGAGGGAAAATCTTGCACTGCTTTATATACCATGGGAGGAGGCATCTCCATGGGATATGGTTGGATATAAAACCCTCGGAATCAGTACCAAAGGAAGTTAGAGAAAAATGCATTTGGGAAGATGAAGAATCACAAAGAAAGCACGGTAATAAGAAGTACAAAGAAAGCATGGTAATAAGAAACAAAAGGTTCAACCCAGTGCCAGATCTAGATTGTTCAGCCAATATCCTAGTGCAAGTTGTTCCACAACCATGCTTAGAGGGCATGGGACAATAGTAGATTTCCTTAATAATGGTGCTAGGGCTTCTACAGCCTAGATGCTTTATGTTTTGTCACAAAATGTAAAGCTGGCAAAGAAGGTGGGACCACTAAATTTATATGCAATCATGGATGTAATGAGGGAAAATCTTGCACTGCCTTATATACCATGGGAGGAGGCATCTCCATGGGATATGGTTGGATTTAAAACCCTCGGAATCAGTACCAAAGGAAGTTAGAGAAAAATACATTTGGGAAGATGAAGAAGCACAAAGAAAGCATGGTAATAAGAAACAAAAGGTTCAATCCAGTGCCAGATCTAGATTGTTCAGCCAATATCCTAGTGCAAGTTGTTCCACAACCATGCTTAGAGGGCATGGGACAATAGTAGATTTCCTTAATAATGGTGCCAGGGGTGAGATGAATGTGAAAGCAGTGAGGTTTCTGTATTCATGTGGTATACCATTCAAATTTCAATGTTCTTCACTCCCCTTATTGAAATGAGATTGTTAGTGCCATCAACAATGCCCCTTAAGGTTACATCAGCGCCAGGTATGAGAAAGCCAAAACCAAGTTACTTAGCAAGGAAAAATCCAAAATCCAGAGAGATCTAAGACAATGAACAAATGCTTGAAGAGAATATGGATTATCCATTGTATCTGCTCATTGCACAAATTTTGAAATCATGTCATCGATAAATCATAAATGTTCTTATTGTGTCCATTCATAATGTGGTCTTCCATGCAGCCCATGATTCAACATTTGGTGACACTGTTGCTAATATTTCGTAGCTCTTACCGAAAACCATTACAAAAATTGGGTTGTGTCATGTCATTCAATTAATTATTGATGATGCACCTAATTGTCATACAACAGGAGCAATCACCAGATGCACCTAATTGCAAGGCAGCAGAAGCAATCATTGAGTATGTAAATCCTCACGTTTTTGTTCTAGGTTTTGGTGCATACAGTGAGCCTTTGATGCATGATATTATTAAGTTGAATCCTAGCAAATGATGAATGAATACCTTGCACAAAAGAGGGAAAAAAATAAAATTCATCACCACTGATGAAGCCAATAAATACATTTTCCACACTCATTCTAAGTTGGAGCTACTTATTATTTGAAAATTGCTATTTTTATTGAGTTGTATCATCGTCCTAGGTTCTAGAATCTATGTTTTTTATTTTTATATGTTTTCAAGTAAAACTATGCCATCCGAGTTGCATGTCTTCTAGAAATATGGGGTACCTTCCAGCCTTCCCCGAAATCTGTCCTGTCATCTCCCTGTCCCTGCGACACTAAAATTAGATGCAATAGCGAAAGACAAACTGAATTAGTTTTGGCACAAGTCAACTTTTGTCATGTACTAAAAAACCCTTGGTTTGTAAATTTACTAGTTCCTTAGGTTGGCTTACCAAAGTAATAGGAAACAAGGAAAAGGGAAAAAAAAGGATGCTGGTGAGCATATGTACACAACTCTTACACCTTTGACCAAAAAACAATTTGAGCTTTTTGACTTTTAGTTTTTTCTTATATCACAATGTCAATATGCAAAACAAAATAAAATGCATAGCCATAATTTTAAGAGAGCACAAACTCATTCTCATTTGCATGTATACCTTGACACTAAAATTAGATGCAATATAGTGAAAGACAAATTGAATTAGTTTTGGCACAAGTCAACTTTTGTCATGTACCTGATGCCCAAGAAAACATCCGCAAGTGCAACCCTTAGTGAGAATGTTGTATATATTTCCAGCCCTAATGACTAATTTCAATTTTGGCAACTTTCTTTATTGCTTTTAAAAACTTAAATACTCTTGGTTTGTAAATTTACTAGTTCCTTAGGTTGACTTACCAAAGTCACAGGAAACAAGGAATAGGGGCAAAAAAAGATGCTGGTGAGCATATGTACACAACTCTTACACCTTTGACCAAAAAACAATTTGAGCTTTTTGACTTTTAGTTTTTTCTTATATACAATGTCAATATGAAAAACAAAATAAAATGCACAACCATAATTTTAAGAGAGTACAAACTCATTCTCATTTGCAAATTTAGGATATATACCTTGTCACTAATTGCATCTTGTATAACTACTATATCTGTAGAGATAGAACTAATAATTTCTCCAGTGCTGGTCTTCGTGTCGAAAAAAGTAACATCTTGGCTCAAAACAGATTTTAAATATTGCATTCTCATGCGAGCTAATTGTTGCTCCCCTGTTTACATCCAACATGAGACCTCTGCGTAAATACATACAAACAACTTATTTTCAGCTATTCAACACTGTAGATTGTTTGCTGGAAGGAAAATGATACAAAATATCAACTACTCTAGAAGGTATAGGCCGTGTGTTCAGTGGATGTATTTATTTTAAATTATAAAACCAAAAATATAAATAAAAAATTGAAGTGAACTTTAACTAAGTACGAGTACAAAAACCCCTTGTCTAATATTCTCTTTTTACTTGCAAAATATTCAAACCAATAATCACACACCAAACGATGACAAACAAAAGTTGTGAATTGGATTGGAACATACCAAACCATCCCGATACCATGATGACAAGTCCCAAGTAGAAGAACTGGAGAGCGTGCTGCAAAAGTTGCTAGACAAATTAATACTGTATGCTCAAACTTTAGTTCAGTAAAAGTGCAATTCTAAACTGTCTTTTTCTCTTGTTTACTTGGAAAGGACTGAAATTGGTCTAGGCATAGAAGAACGAAAACCTTCAACATAACAAAAGTCTCAACCATACAAGAAGGTTACAAGCTTGTTATGTAAGGAAACATTATGTTCACTATTAAATAAAAAAATATTTATTGAGAAGGAGAGGCTACTAAAAATGAACAATTTTACAATATCCTGCTTTCTTGACACTGGAATACTATTTTTTTCTGATTAATTTTAAGTGTGGCATAATATATATTTCCTGTGCTAAAAGCTAGTAAAGGTTGTTTGTGAACATTCTAGTGAGATTTCCAATGAAGTGTCATTATCATATCCACATTTGAGGCATCAATGTGACAATGACTTCTACCTCAAATAAACTGAAAGGAATTCGCATGGAAAGAACAATTTAGAATGTAGAAATTGGAGTATCAAAAACACTTATAGACCCTATCTTCCCTTCATAAGCCTGCAACTACGCTTTAAAAAGTTAAAATGAAGTAAATGTATTATGAATTATCAACATATAACTTTGTAAATATACATTTCTGCAAGCTATGAAAACGACAATAAAAAATATGAGCCCCAGATGATTTTAGCATTCTAGCAGCAAAATATTCTAACCAAGAAGACATAACACTGGTGTATTGGTTGGCTTCTACAACCTAGATGCTTTATGTTTTGTCACAAAATGTAAAGCTGGCAAAGAAGGTGGGGCCACTAAATTTATATGCAATCATGGATGTAATGAGGGAAAATCTTGCACTGCCTTATATACCACGGGAGGAGGCATCTCCATGGGATATGGTTGGATTTAAAACCCTCGGAATCAGTACCAAAGGAAGTTAGAGAAAAATACATTTGGGAAGATGAAGAACCACAAAGAAAGCATGGTAATAAGAAACAAAAGGTTCAATCCAGTGCCAGATCTAGATTGTTCAGCCAATATCCTAGTGCAAGTTGTTCCACAACCATGCTTAGAGGGCATGGGACAATAGTAGATTTCCTTAATAATGGTGCCAGGGGTGAGATGAATGTGAAAGCAGTGAGGTTTCTCTATTCATGTGGTATACCATTCAAATTTCAATGTTCTTCACTCCCCTTATTGAAATGAGATTGTTAGTGCCATCAACAATGCGCCTTAAGGTTACATCAGCCCCAGGTATGAGAAAGCCAAAACCAAGTTACTTAGCAAGGAAAAATCCAAAATCCAGAGAGCTCTAAGACAATGTACAAATGCTTGAAGAGAATATGGATTATCCATTGTATCTGCTCATTGGACAAATTTTGAAATCATGTCATCGATAAATCATAAATGTTCTTATTGTGTCCATTCATAATGTGGTCTTCCATGTAGCCCATGATTCAACATTTGGTGACACTGTTGCTAATATTCCGTAGCTCTTACCGAAAACCATTACAAAAATTGGGTTGTGTCATGTCATTCAATTAATTATTGATGATGCACCTAATTGTCATACAACAGGAGCAATCACCAGATGCACCTAATTGCAAGGCAACAGAAGCAATCATTGAGTATGTAAATCCTCACGTTTTTGTTCTAGGTTTTGGTGCATACAGTGAGCCTTTGATGCATGATATTATTAAGTTGAATCCTAGCAAATGATGAATGAATACCTTGCACAAAAGAGGGAAAAAAATAAAATTCATCACCACTGATGAAGCCAATTAATACATTTTCCACACTCATTCTAAGTTGGAGCTACTTAAGCTTGTAAGGACCAAATTTGTTACATATTACCTCAATATTAACATAAACAAAGTCTTTTAGACTTATGATTTGAAAATTGTTATTTTTATTGAGTTGTATCATCATCCTAGGTTCTAGAATCTATGTTTTTTTATTTTTATATGTTTTCAAGTAAAACTATGCCATCCGAGTTGCATGTCTTCTAGAAATATGGGGTACCTTCTAGCCTTCCCCGAAATCTGTCCTGTCATCTCCCTGTCCCTGCGACACTAAAATTAGATGCAATAGCGAAAGAAAAATTGAATTAGTTTTGGCACAAGTCAACTTTTGTCATGTACTAAAAAACCCTTGGTTTGTAAATTTACTAGTTCCTTAGGTTGACTTACCAAAGTCACAGGAAACAAGGAAACGGGAGAAAAAAGGATGCTGGTGAGCATATGTACACAGCTCTTACACCTTTGACCAAAAAAATATTTGAGCTTTTTGACTTTTAGGTTTTTCTTATATCACAATGTCAATATGAAAAACAAAATAAAATGTACAACCATAATTTTAAGAGAATACAAACTCATTCTCATCTGCAAATTTAGGATATATACCTTGTCACTAATTGCATCTTGTATAACTATTATATCTGTAGAGATAGAACTGATAATTTCTCCAGTGCTGGTCTTCGTGTCAAGTAAGTAACATCTTGGCTCAAAACAGATTTTAAATATTGCATTCTCATGCGAGCTGATTGTCGCTCCCCTGTTTGCATCCAACATGAGACCTCTGCATAAATCCATACAAATAGCTTATTTTCAGCTATTCAACACTGTAGATTGTTTGCTGGAAGGAAAATGATACAAAATATCAACTACTCTAGAAGGTATAGGCCGTGTGTTCAGTTGATGTGTTTATTTTAAATTATAAAACCAAAAATATAAATAAAAAATTGAAGTGAACTTTAACTAAGTACGGGTATGAAAACCCCTTGTCTAATATTCTCTTTTTACTTGCAAAATATTCAAACCAATAATCACACACCAAACCATGACAAACAAAAGTTGTGAATTGGATTGGAACATACCAAACCATCCCGATACCATGACGACAAGTCCCAAGTAGAAGAACTGGAGAGCGTGCTGCAAAAGTTGCTAGACAAATTAATACTGTATGCTCAAACTTTAGTTAAGGAAAAGTGCAATTCTAAACTGTCTTTTTCTCTTGTTTACTTGGAAAGGACTGAAATTGGTCTAAGCATAGAACAGCTGAAACCTTCAACATAACAAAAGTATCAACCATACAAGAAGATTAAAAGCATGTTATATAAGGAAACATTATGTTGAAGGCTACTAAAAATGAACAATTTTACAATATCCTGCTTTCTTGACACTGGAATACTATTTTTTTCTGATTAATTTTAAGTGTGGCATAATATATATTTCTTGTGCTAAAAGCTAGTTAAGGTTGTTTGTGAACATTCTAGTGAGATTTCCAATGAAGTGTCATTATCAAATCCACATTTGAGGCATCAATGTGGCAATGACTTCTACCTCAAATAAAATGAAAGGAATTCGCATGGAAAGAACAATTTAGAATGCAGAAATTGGAGTATCAAAAACACTTATAGACCCTATCTTACCTTCATAAGCCTGCAACTGTATTTAAAAAGTTAAAATGAAGTAAATGTATTATGAATTATCAACATATAACTTTGTAAATATACATTTCTGCAAGCTATGAAAACGGCAATAAAAAATATGAGTCCCAGATGATTTTAGCATTCTAACAACAAAATATTCTAACGAAGAAGACATAACACTTGTGTTTTGGTTGGCTTCTACAGCCTAGATATGTGTTAAAATGTCAAGTTTTAGTCCATGACTCCATACTTTTTTCGCCTATCATCATCAAAAATTGATACCTACATAATACCAACAAAATTGCAGCACAACATTATCATCACTTACATAGCATAACTTTACTTTCCCTTCAAACTTCTTATCATGGATATTATGCCCATAGTATCTCTTCAAGGTGGAAAGCTTGATTTTTTCCTTAATCGTCTATTTGTTAATCATAGATTATGTACATTTGATAGAGTGTTTGAGAATGGTGATTACAACTAATCACTCAGAAAGTTGGAGATGTGCATCGAATTGCTCAATAACAGAAGCAATCAAACAATGTAAACCAACAAGGTGTTGAATGCGCATTAATAAGAATTAAGATTGTAATGTTAGTAAGCAAGCACTTATAAAGACAGCTTCGATCATGTGAGGACTCTCATCTAATTTAGGATCATCGTAACAAGCAGGAATTTAAAGGAGGCTTACTTTCAAATTTATGAAAGGCGAACTAGTCACAGAAGACAAAGAAATCCCATGTCAGCCCCCACCATGCATACACTCACCCAACTCAGAAGAAAAGAAGGATTGAACTGAAAACTGATTTGGTTATATTTTAGCCTTGACTTAAATTGGATGCAAGGTATGATTACGAAGTTCTTGCTGTTGCAGTACCCTATACAACACTACTTTAAAGGATAAGACCTGCTCTCCTATTAGAGCCTGCAAAGAGGAAATGATAAGCTTTTACCATTTTGCGTTCATTGTCTCTTGACCTGCTTTGAATGAAAAATTTTAAGCAAAAGTAACTAGGAGTAACTAGGAGTATCAGTGCATAATATGCATGGAGTTATATTAGAGCTCTAAGCTTCACAAGCCAAAAACAAAATGAAGTTACTTCAAAATAACAAAAGCTCACATGATTTAAGAAAAAAAATGCCTTCACCAATTAGTACCATGTTTTACCTTGGAACAGGGTATATGACTTACAGCCCACCATTATTGGTCAGAAAATGCAACAATATATACGCATAGCCTGTTAATATTCAAAAAATTGCTGATATGGACAAGCATGAAATTTTAAGTAATGGCCATGCATGATTCCAATACAAAGCTATAGAGCTCCACGAATACTGAACCCTAGTTTAATTAATGATCATGCACAAATCCAATTTAAAGCAGTGGACCTCCAGAGTCCACACAAACTAAACCATGGGAGTGGTAGCAGGGTCAAAGATATAAGATAAGATCCTACAACAAAGCGCTATATTTAAAAAGGAGAAGGAATGAGGGAAGAGGAGATTATTGAAGTGAACTCAGTTCAATGACTCGAAACATTGGTTATGGATGATAGCTTATCATATATTGAAGTGAACTCAGTTCAATGACTCGAAACATTGGTTATGGATGACATCTTATCATATAAACTACAACAAACCACTGATCTATATACCGATCTAAAATAGAACTGATCTATCTACCGTTTGGCAGCTAATTGGCCTATTGCTTCAAAGAGAGCATTGACATGCCGATTCACATAGCGCTTTGTGTGAAGGCACTTAATAGTGCTCAACAAATAGCAGAACCAGCCTAATGTTACAGAAGTATCGATATTGAAACAGTATGCACTATGCACAAACCAATCCGATCTATCTACCGTTTGGCAACTCACTAGCCTATAGGTTATAGTTCACATGAAAATTCTTAAGATACATAGCACATTTTGCAGGTTTCCTTCAATTTCTTTTTATAATGAAAGAGAGGACAATTGCTTAAACAATAAAAACGGAATTATTATATAAATAATAATAAAAAAAGGTTCTGATATCAATCCTTTCTGGTAAAAAAATATATACTCAAAATATCCTCAGTTCTGTAATTTATTAACTCTCAAACAGAGTTTGGAAATACATTTCTGTTTTGTAAATACATTTATGTTTTGTTCTGATTTTTTTGAGAGAGTTCTCTTCCCTACAAAAATAAGTTACTGAATGCCAAATTCCAGCCTAAAGTCTGCATTTCACACAAATTCAATTGAAAAGCCTCAAATGATATGCTTTTGGTCGACACAGTAATCCAATAGCGAGGTTTCACATTTTTATCATAATTAAAAGCCGATTGCTGAGACCATGAATACAGTCCTACATTAATTTCTTAATGTCTCAAAATATGCTTCAATTTTCTGTCACTGGAACAATAATGTACACCACATTCTATTTTACATGGGATTTAACAAAAAAATAGGTAGCCCAAATGTAAAAATTAAGCCATCCATTGGGGTTTTTATTCTTGCTCTCGTCTGCCCCACCCGAATGGCATGTCAAAAAGGGGTAAGGGACAGTGTAAGCCCTATGCAACTCTGGTAGAACAGAAACCCATCATGCTTAGCAACAGTCGTGTAAGTTTTGTTCTGATATGTTACCCTGCAGACAGTTTACGATTAGAATTTTGAGCATGAGGCTGTCCTCTCTTTTTATTCTTTTTCTTGCATAGTTTGCCCTAAATTTCTGAGATGGTGATCTTATATTTGTGATATGATTACATTTTTGATAAGTTTGACCATCATTTTCAAGAAAAGGAAATATTGAGAGAATTCACCCTTACCAGCTCACTGAGAAACCCATTTTGGAACCTAGCCTCTGACTCTATCTTCTGAGCTATCTGGAAGTTGATGAAAATAATACAAAAGGCCAAGATTACCTTCACAAACCACTTCGAAAATTATAGAGCAATTTCATTACAGAACTCAATACAGGATCCCTTTATTGGGGTTTGTAGATAAACAAGGGTTAACAAATATGGGATGCTGGTCTACATTTTTGAGCTGGGAAACCTTACGATGCAATCCATAAATCTCTTCGTCCAAGTCCCCATGAATGGATTGACCCACAACTGCAATTGTTCGCTATGGGGATTCGATCTGCTGCTCAGCCCCTCTCTGCGAAAAACAATTAATATCATCGCACACATATCTCCATAAAATTGATAAAATAGCAATGGGCATGCTCAATTGAAAAAATTGAAAGGAAAATGATGGAATGGTACTTTGATTAGAAGGGCAGAATTCCCTCTGGGCACGGATGCCATCAACAAAAAGTTGATGCAACCGTTTGGAAAGAAAAATTGTATGGGTTTCTAGAACGAGTATATGGGAGGAATGCCACCATTGAAATCAAACTCCCAATAATTTTAAAGGGCATGTTTCAAAATATGGCATTACATATGAAAAAGATTCTGCTACTGCCGGCATTCCTGCGCAGATAAAGAAGGTAGCCACCACCGGTTGTGACCATTCATGCAGTAATGGCATCTCTGCTCCACATTATTTTTCATGTGGCCAGCTTTATGCAGAAAAAAGGGGAAGCGTTGAGAAAATGGGCTGCGTCTATGGGGTTTTAGGCTCACAGTTCAGGCGGTTTGGGTTCATGCGCTTGACAGTCGATTCGGGTTCATGCGCTTGACAGTCAAAGGGGTTGTGGCAGTGATGAGATCTATGGTTAAAATTTTTTGAATCGTCTAACAAGTGACCAAAGGGTGCTAAAGGTGACAGAGTGGCATTTCAGGGGAGTGTTTTTCAGAGGGAAACGCCTTACGGCGTAATTACGTTAAAGATATTATTTAATTTATTAAATAG
>APFE031224162.1:0-15204 GCA_000404065.3 Pinus taeda
CCCTGAACTATATTGTGGCTTGCAGTAAAGCCAAATTGTGTGCCTTGGTGGGCCTAGGAATCCTTACTTGTGAATGGTAGGATATACGGTAAAGACAAGAGGTGGATTTTCTCTCTGTTGGGCCTAGTGATTATGGGATGGAATGCATGGTAAAGCATATAGAGTATGTCTCAGTGTAGGGCCTAGTGATGCCTAGATCATACAAGATGAACGGTAAATCCTGAAAGACTAGGGGGCACCCAAATTCCTCACGGTGTAAGCGGAGTACTGCGGTGGAATCCACATTTATTAGTGTTTTTGATGTGTTCTATGAGTCCCACATTCATGCTTGGAATATGGCATGGGGGTGATTGGTTAAAGAGATACTTGGCTCAACCAATCTATGGTTGAGTGGAACATGGTAGTCCCATCATCGGTTGGTTCGTTGCATTGATTAATGAGAAATTCATTCCATTGATTTTGATGTGTAAATTTATTGGTGTATATATGGATTTTGTATTTATGTTCCTATTATGCTGGTTATATGCACATTTTATGATAACAACTATGTATGGCTCTTAGCATGTTTTTAATTGTATATGAATGGATAATGTGTCTTTGACCTAATAGATGAATATGCAGCAAACTACAAGAGGGAACAATGGTTCATAGCGATTCTCAGATAAGTATGAGATCCCTACACATAATTCTATTGTTTAAATATATAGGTTACATGTCGATGATATGTTTGATGAAATGCTTGTCATGGCTAGTAGGGGTCTAGTTAAGGTCTTATTGAGCTTATTAATTTTGCATCATTGTTTCCCTGTACTTTTATTGATTTCAAGATTTCATTCCATTCTAGGCAGTGGCTTTGTCTCTAGGCCTGAAAAATTGGCTTAAATCCCAGGGTCACTGGCACAAAATTGGAAAGTTTGGTCCATAGTCACTGGCATGCGGACCTATGAGAGAGAATTTAGGTCTCTATTCACTCCCTTTCCCATAGCATTAGAGATACTATGGCCTCAGAGGTCTAGAAAAATAGTGGGACCCAAGGATAGGCTGTCTAAGTGGCTGACTTTGCTCTTGTGGCTTTTGTTGATGATATTGGATGACTGTGTGTGATGTTCCATCGATTCCAATTCCTTAAGGTTACCTAGGAGGTCGAATATGATCATAGTAGGCTTTCATCTCATGTTTACCCCAGTTGGCATGATTACTTGGGTGGATCTGAGTGGAGGGTGTTACAGTGAAAGGTCATTCCAAGTGCAACATTAAAGATACACTCAGCGACAACACTTGTGCGACAGTGCATGAAACTTTGGAAATGAATGCAGAGCATTTCTACATGGTAAGGAAAACTCATTAGGACATGGATTTCCCCTTGAAACAAACCAAAACTTCACTTTATGATAAGTGGTAACTCCCAATCCAAAAGACGACACTTGCTATATGAAAATAAAATTGTGAATGACACTTGCAATATGTGAATGACGATGAAAGAAACACATGTGAGGGAAACGATAACATGAAAAAAACACTAATTAAAGGGAAATTAAGCAAAAGAAACAACTGAAAACATGAAAATGACACTCGAGAAAACAAAGGTGTGTAAAGCGACAATTTGCAAAACTCATCGAAATGGAAGTACAAACGTAGCTAGAAGTGAGATATTGATGATGTTAGTGTGCATTGACTGTCGACATGTACTGAACATCACACATGCACATTCTTGATGGACCATGCTATGTGTTGGGTGTGACTTGTATACCTATTTTCTACACTTTATTTCCCCAGTTTTGATGCTCTTTTCCTCCAGGCCCATGAAACTTCACATGTTAATCACCCTTTTTCTCATTTGTACAGCCTATTCCACCATTATGTTATTTTGCCATGTTTTTCTAAATATTACGATATAATATTCTTTTTTGTGACTAATTGGGGTGAGCATTGAAGAGGTATTTTGGAACCTCTTCTCTTTTTCAGGTGTTTCTTGCGGGGATGAGGTTATGGAGTGAACAGGCTGCGTTGATTGGTTTCAAAGCAAGGTAGAGCATATTGTTATTACACCTTGTATGTTGCTGCAAGTTCCTATTACACACTATATGTTGTTATAGGTTGCTATTATACCACGTGCTGATACAGATGACCACTGTTACACCAAGGATGTTATTACCCAGTGATTGTTGTTACATCATGAACTGTCATTTGACCACAGGATGTTGTTGCACTGTAGTTGGAAAAATCATGGGTACTATTCAACACAATAGCTGTCGGGGGTTATGAATTGTTTATTTAGAAGCAACAGATCCAAGTGGTTGCGATCTTAACCAATGTATATGAGAAGCATTTGTATTTAGAAATAGGTTATAACTATTTCTATTTTATGATCATTATGAGAATCGTGAGATTCTCATGACTGATCTATTCCTAATTTTGGGTATGTAATATTATTAAAAGAAACTCGATTTCTCATGTACAAGGACGGCATATAGAAAAGAACTATTACTCAGATCTTGTAACTTTTAATTATTTTTAATATTGAAGTCACTACAATGATGTTGTTAATGCTCCTCATGTGATTCTTTAACTAATCTTGTGTCTATTTCTACGCCCCTGCTAAGGAGGAAGGGCCCTCCTCTTTAGGAGGGACTGCAGTGGTAGAAGTATTTGTATATTATTGTTTCTTTTAATGTTGTATGGTTTTCTCCTGTTGTTGTATAAATTGTGAAATACATCCACTTCAATTCCATATTATATTATGCTATTACATTGGTTTGATTAAATAGAATGATAGTGACCAGCTAGTGTAGTCATTAGTTTATTGTTTGGTGCACCCTTTCTCTGGTAATTATGAAGTGTGATTTCATTTATGTGGAGTGTTCTAATTTATGCATGAATGGTTTATTTTCTACAATTGATTCAGTGAAATCCTTACTGTTTCTTTCTATTTTTCATCCTTGGTTGTAGTGTATCGGCACAAACAGTGCGAAATCCATTGAAACAACAAGACCTACCCTTAGTTTCCAATTAAATGTTGCAGTCTTCGTCAATTAGGATTGATTAAAACAACACTACAATATGCTTATTCAAGCTTGCGTAAAAGAATGTGCTCATGTACTTGTTACCGACTGGGCATGTCTGAACAAGTGACTTCAACACTTCCAATCCAAGAAGGGAGATCAAAAGCATCAACTGACCAAGACGTGAACATGGAACGACTGATCGTGAGATCCATAGTAGGCTCTAAAATTCGAGTGTAGGCAAAATTTTGAAGGGTATTTGTTGCAACGACAACACTTGGGAAAACATTGGTAGAACTCCAACTTCTCTACCTTGGTCAATTATTTCGTGCAGGGTCTAGTTATTCAAGGAGTATTGATTCATCATTGAGATTACCATAGCTTCCCCATTTACCCCTACATAAACATAGTCCCCTTCATTCCTTTACTCGGTGAAACAAAAACATAAGGTTAGTGATCACACAATGTTTTGAATCGAGAAAGGGTAATAAAGTTTGTGAGATTTAGATTTTCAGAGTGTATTTGTTCATCTCTATTGTTGCTCCACTTCCAGCAGGCTTGGATAGTACCCTAGTAGAGTCACTCCAGGAACACAAACATTGCTCCGTTGTTAGCGAGCCTAGACAATACCCCAACAAATTTACTTGCTTCACCTTTCTACATAGGAATGGTTTCTCTTCTCATATTATTTATTAATTTATATAGGACTGTGCATCAAAACTTATTTATTTCATGGGCAGAAGAGGGATCCTGAACTATTGAGAGCAGGAGAGGTTGTCCCTTTAAAGAAGCATATATAAGACCTCTAATATTGGTTTGCTTGTTTATATTTTTCCTCTTCCCCTTCTCTACTTGATTAGATCAGCCTAAAAACACCAAAACTAAATATTGAGTATAGGCACGAGGTTGTCCAGAATACACATGGAGATCATGGTATGACACAAGGATTTCCTAACACAAGGATCATGTTTTTTTTTGGAACGTTATCGACTAAAAGGTGTAACCAAGACAAGGAAGAAGGATGGAGAGTTAGCCAAATGTTGCAGTGCCACAAAGTCATTTTCTACTTTTCCACATTGCCTTTCGAGCCAACGGGAGCATCCTTCATGTAAAGAATTATTAAAAAAAATGAAAGAAAAGACAACACACGACAATGGAACAAAACCAAACACAAAACAGAATGTGAGATAAAAGTTAGAAAACAAAGAAAGACTACAAAAATCAATTACAGGATGAATGCAAGAAAGGGGAAACTAGAATGCAACCAAGCCTACTCCTAACCTGAACAACTAGAAGGTCAAGGTCACATATAATGAAATTTCCAATGTAGCCACCATAGTTGTTCCCAACCTGAATCCACAAAGATATGAACAATTAAAACATTCATAAAGTAATATGCAACAAAAAAGATAAAAACTTGAATAACTTGCATAAAATTTTGAAGGTCTTTTCTATCATAAAAAATATAGGCCATAGCCACTACTTCTAACCAGTTTACATTATCATCCTTTTTATGAGAACCATCATTGACCAAACCTCAAAAGATTCTCGCAAATGTGTCTCTACCTACACAAACCTCCTTAGCAAGCGCAAGGGAAGATCAAAACTTTTATTTGTGATGGAGCTTGCCAAGTAATATTTCTCCAACCATTCAGTGATTGGATCATAAAATTAGAAAAAATCCTCTTAAAAATCCTGAAAATATTGTGAGGGAAAATAGATTTGATCATATTCAGAAGGCTTGTCAAGATAGTGAGGACCTGACATAACGATTAGTGAAGGTTGAAGTGCCTCATCTGCTTTACAAGTATTCAAATGGTGATATAAACCATAAATATTAATCGATGTGAAACAACTTTCATCAAATATACTAGTGGGAAAATGATAAAACAAATGAAAATTAATATTATGATCAGAAGAACTGATTAAAGCATTAAATTCCCAGTTAGTAATTAACGAAGATAAATTAATTTGAACAAATTTGTGAATTCTCTAAACAATTGAAACAACTTCCTCGCAAGGTGAATGTGACAAAATATTTCCCTGTAACTGGTGAAAAACTTTACAAGCATCGTAATCATCAAAAGAATTTAAAAGGGATGTCAGAACAAAAAAAACATGAGACTAGCCAGGACATAGTGAATGGATAATAATTTGATTAGCGCGATAACTCGTGCATTCATTATCACGCAAGTGGATTTCGGGTGCAATTAAAGGAAATATTTTCAATACAAGATTCACAAGAAAAACCAAGAGCTTAAGAAATGAATCCAATAGGCATGATCCCATCAGCCAAAGATAGTATTTGAAATGAACAACTTTTCAATTCCATGATCATATGAGAGATACACATTCCAAAATTGAGTTTGATGTGAGAGATTTGCATGAAGATGGATCAACTGAAGAAGATTCTTGAATCCGATCATAAACCAAATCTCGAAAGTTTGAAAAATTACATTTGAGATACCAAACATATTTCATAAATATTTACATCGAGTGAAACCATGAAAGAGAAGGATTGTGCAAGAGAAACTATATTTGACTTAAGTCAGGGGGCTTACTAGAGCCGTGAGATCCTAACATAACCATCAATGGAAGTTTAATTGCCTCGACTTCCCGACAAGTCCCAGAACTTTCAAGGATTGTAAAATCGCATCATGAAGATTGAACCATATTGTGCATGGTGTGAAGGTATCTGCTACCACTAGTTTAAATAAGACCACTTTTCACCATATGGAAGCCATCTCTGCCACCGACTTGACCGTATTTTTCAATTTCAACAACTAGACTACTCAATTTGAAAGATTCATTTGATCGCAAATATGAAGATGTATGAATCGAATAAATTTCATGAGAAGTTTGGTTTGGAGAGTTGTCTTCATGCAAGAGAAGAGATGATGAGGGATGGAAGGAGTACTCAATGATTTGATTGTTTTCATTTTCAGCATGGATAACCTCACCACCTTGTTTCAATTGAGAAGTTAACTCATCATATGAAGAACATGAAGAGCATGGAGTATCTTCGTCACAAGTAGATGCATCACAAATGATAGAACACAAGGGATAGTGAGATGAAGATGAAGTTTCGATAAGGACATCTTCTTTGACTTAATCAGATTCTAGATCTAAATTAAAGTCTTCATGAGAAACCAACACATCAGATGATGCACCTAGGAATTTGTGATCACATACATCAACAAAGTCATCATCTTCAAAATTATTGTTTCCCAAGGCTATCGATTGATTGAAATAATTGATTACATTTGATTCACTACCAATATTAGTAGATTAAGAATCACCCAATAATGGAAGTGCATCCTCTTCACATGGAGGATTTTGAAAAAGAGAAGAAATATTGAAAGAATATTTCCATTCCTGCTCCTATACCTATGTAATGTGATCGCCTTGTATTCGGTCATAATTTGAACTAGCAACTCGAAAATCAAGAGAGTGTGAAAATATGGCTGATGGAGCCGATTGATCGGGTTGATCATGGTACAATGAGTCATGGCATGTAGATGATAGAGGATAACATAAATCCAGATCAGATTTGAAACTAGAGCTATGAATAGTCACATCATCTTGAGGAATGGAGGAGTTATTATTCACCTTGGGCTTCATGAGCCATCCTAGGATTTCCTCCACTTAATCTGAGTCATGAAAAGAAGAAGAAGAATGAGAAGATGGATTAGGAATTTGATTAGCAGATCTCCAAAATTTATTATCATCGCAACTAGGTACCCACATTGGAACTGAAAAGGGAGGAGGAAAAGGAACAAAAGGAACCATAGATTCCTCCTATGAAATTAGAAGTGCCTCATGATTTACAAGAGTTGGGGAAGTAGAAACATCAAGGGTTTCAAGTTCACCATGTAGAGATATATGAACCAAATGCTCAAAATTTTGCTTAAAGAAATCCCAATCTCTATCTTCTTTAGGAAATTCATAACAAAGGTGAAGGAATCGATTAGAGAAATCCTCAATTGATTCATTAGGCTTCATTCTTAGCTGATTGATTATTTTAAGAACATATCAGTAATCATACCTATCGAAGGTTTAATAAAGCTCCATGAGGAAATGATGAACATAATGGATGGAAGAATATGGTAAGATATGACACCATCGATTAACATGGCCTTCAAGGGTGAGGAAGAAATCCACACAAGCAAAATCTTTATCATTTATTTTATAATGTTCACAAATTTTAAGAAAATTAGAAATGTACTCGATTATGGATGTTCCATCCTCACCATTAAAATTTAATTGAGACAAGTGATAAAGAGGCTCATCTGGGATTAACAATTTACTAGGGCATAGGTTGGGAAAACACCCCAGGAGTTTGATTTGAGGATGATCCATTTAGGATAAGAGATTCAAAATAAACTCAAGAGGCACAAATTGTCATCTCTCCCTCCTTTTAGCGCAATTTTATTGATGGTGATGGAAATCCGTCAACCAAGGGGATCTCCCAGATGTGAAGTCCCAAATAGACCTCACACCATTTGGAATAGAAGCCTCATATAGGGTATAGGCCCCACTCGCATGTATTCTTATAGGTTTGGCTTGGCTACAAAGTTCAACAAATGAGAGTTATGAAAAAGTAAGCTCGAGTCAGCAAGCGAGTATGCCTAGTGAGTGTTTGTTGAATGTGTGTCAAGATTCTTCTACTATAGAGGGAAAGGAAAGTGAGCTTCTAGGAGAGAGGTAATAGTACCACCCTAATAGAGACACACATAAAGAGAAAATTTCTATCTAACATCTAGCAGAATAGTCCACAAGGTGCGACGGTCATTGCAACCATTATAAATAAGAAAGATTTGTCTAACATCTAGCAGAATAGTCCACAAGGATGTGACAATTATAGAAACCATTACAACACATTCTCAATATGATAAGTACTAAAATAATCGAAATAGTTCAAATACTTTAACATAGATGAAAGAAAACATGAATTACAAACATCCACGGAATACTCTTACAAATATTCATAATCCATGCAGGAAGAACATGTTGGCCATGAGGCTTCTGATATTAAGTAAAAGTCACAAGACACATGTATACAACAAACACCACTATCCCCAATAGTGGAGCATTGGAGCCACTCCTTGCTCCCCAAAATAACTAGCTTGTCTCTCTAATGCCTTGTGGGAGGATCCAAGGTTAAATATCCTTTCCTAATACAATGAGGGTGTGTATATAACCAATGGGGTGATGCTTTGCCTCCCTTGTGAATCTTTGACTACCCTTTTGACTATTTGAAGTCCTATGAATTTTCAACTTTACACGACTCTTCATTTTCTGTACATGTCCTTTGGACTTCCACTTTACAATAAATGTTGAATAGATAATTATATAATCCACCATAATGATGTGGCATATGAGGACTTATGACAAGACATGACATGACACTGCTGACATTGACTACATGATGACATGGAAATGTCAAGCCATTCTTTGTTTCTCCTTTGTCTTCAACAAGAGATGTGAAATGCTTCTTGTTCATGAGAGATATGGTTTTTTCTTCATATCCACCCTCCAAAAGGTTGTGAATAAGATGGAGTCTTCATGCACTCTTGATCTTTGATCTTCTATTGTAATCTAGTGTTTCTTCATCATCTCGCCTGATTATCATCTTATCTCTTTAGCTCCATATGTGTCTTCTAGCATATCCTTCTTCTCCATATCCTTCTTCATCATCTTTCCATAGCATGATATAGTACCTGCATCTCCAATCCACTCATGACATGACGACATCAGTCCAATAAACCCCTAGTCTCAGATGATGCATGTTGATCCATTGACTGAGCCAGAACTTGGTAGTAGGATGAGGAAGAAACTTAGCAACTGTGAAATTATGTAGCTCCGGAAGTCAAGGGTGAAGCTTGAGCCTTGAGATTGCACAATGCATAGTTCGGGCTAGACTAGGAAGGAATATTGCACAATTTTTTGGACTTAGTAAGCCGGGCTAAGTGGTTTTGCATTGTTTCAACCAACTACATAGTTCTAGAATGTAGAGAAAACCTGGTGATTGAAAAATTTCACATATTAGGAGCTCAAGAGTTGGGATTGAGCTCAGAGATTGTGTAATGTGCTGTTGGGCCAAGCTAAAGGGTTGAATTGCGCAGTTTTGTAGGCCAAGGCCTGGGTTTGAGCACTAAAATTGTGAAATGAGTAGTAATGGAAGGATATGAGGCTAGGTGATTATGCAGTTACAGAGTTCAAGAGCTTGATATTGAGGCTTGAGGATTGATGCTATGCAATGCACAGTGTTGGGTTGGATGGAGAGAAATATTGCGCAATTCTTGGACTCAAGGGCTAGGATTGAGCATTAATGTTGTGAAACGTGTAGCTATGGGAGGAAGAGACTATGAATTATGCAATTCCAAGAGATAAGGTTACTACTTGAGGAATGAGACTGTGCAGTGCATAGTTCAAGAGGGTTGGATGAAGTTGAGTGTGGCCCAGTCGAGAGTTTTTTCCAATTTTGACTAGTTGTTGGATCAATGAGAGGAAGTTGAATAAATGCAATACTTGAACATGATCACACACTTAGTTCAATTGACAACACAACACGGAACACTTAGAAAACATGAACAACATAATTTTCTCAATGAAACAACATTGCGACAACATGTTCCAAGTGCGACACTATAGATACACTTTGTGACGATAATGACGACACTTATGCGACAATGCGTTAAACTTTGGAAATGAGTGCGGAGCATGTATACATGATAATAAAAACTCATTACCACATGTATTTCCACTTGAAACAAACTAAAACTTCACTTTACGATAAGAGACAACTCCCACGCAAAAATATGACACTTGCTATATGAAAATAAAAGTGCGAATGACACTTGTGATATGCGAACGATGACCAAAAAATCACATGCCAAGGTGAATATAATGTGAAAATGACACTAATAAAAGGGAAATAAAGTGAAAGCGCAACCGAAAAAATGAAAATGACACTTGCGAAAATGAAGGTGCATGAAGCAATAGTATGCAAAACTCACTAAAATGGAAGTACAAACATAGCTAGAAGTGAGAAACTGACGATGTCATTGTGCACTGACTGTCGACATGGATTGGGAATCGCACAAGCATAGTCTTGATGAACCATGTTATGCTTGTTCAAGATTGCATAAAATAATGCACTCATGCACTTGTTACAAATTGTGCATGTGTGAACAAGTGACTTTGACACTTCTAATCCAAGAAGGGAGCTCAAAATAATGAACTGGCCAAGAAGTGAATATGGAATGATCAATCATGAGATCTATAGTAGGCTTCAAAATTCAAGTGTAGGAAAAAATTTGGAGGGTGTTTGTTGCAATGACAAAAATAACATAGTAATATAATGAAAACACAAATTATAAAAAAAAAAGATAATTCCGTAGAACAATATGTAGAAAAAATGGTGGGAGCTATCTCTCAAGAGAGAGAGAGAGAGAGAGAGAGAGCATGGATTGGGCATCGCACAAACATAGTATTGATGAACCATGTTATGCTTGTTCAATATTGCATAAAATAATGCACTCATGCACTTGTTACGAATTGAGCATGTGTGAGCAAGTGACTTTGACACTTCTAATCTAAGAAGGGAGCTCAAAAGAATGAACTAGCCAAGAAGTGAATACGGAATGATCAATCATGAGATCCATAGTAGGCTCCAAAATTTGAGTGTAGGAAAAAATTTGGAGGGTGTTTGTTGCAATGACAAAAACAACATAGTAATATAATGAAAACAAAAATTATATTGATTAAAAAAAAAAGAGAATGTCGTAGAACAATATCTAGAAAAACGGCGGGAGCTATCTCTGAAGAGAGAGAGAGAGAGAGAGAGATGTAAACTATATGCATTCACCAAAAATCTATTATAAGAGGCTGAAAGAATGAACTTTTAACATAGAAAAATAACATTTGAGGTCAAAAACCTTAAACCTAGAAGATGAAGCACCAAAAGGTTTGTAGGACCTAAGGTGGCTATTTGGAATATCAACATCCAAAGGACATAACACTTGTATATACTATTGATTTTGGGTACACAATATCCCATTGGAAAGAATGATATGAAGATTATAACTTTTGGTTGGGGATAAGGTGTGTTATGGAAACACTAGGTCCCCTAAATGGAAAAAATACATTGTTTAGGGCCTCTAAATGGCCCCATAAGTTTGGGACCCAAAACAATATTGAAAACCTTCCAAGAAGATAGAGCTTATTGGTGAGTCAATAGAAGAGATGGGTGGCCATTTATATCCTCCTAGATTAGTCCTCGCCAACTAGGAACCAATGGTTTCCATTTCATCAAGTTCCTTGATTGTAAGGAGAAATTTTGAGTAGATCTACACTAAGAGAAATTGAAAATACATGAAAAATGTGAAGAAACACACTTTTTTGTGCATTTTTAATTTTTCTCAGTGTGGGTCTACTGAAAAGTATGCTAGGTGTGTACTTGTTGTAAGCCTTAGCTTTCAACGTGCAAGAATAGGCTACATTATAGCAACAACAACAACACACATGAACATACACAAAGAACAATAGATTTGGAAAGGAATTACAACTATGTTTCTATTAGACTTAGTATATATTTTTACATGATAGATGTCGGTTGAGCGGTTGTAATCGCTCTCAACCACCCATTTACTTTACTTTACAAATTTACCATGGATTACTGAAATTTACATAATACATAATATATGATTACAAACATATGCCTAAGATACCCCAAAAAATCTCCCCCCCCTCAATACCTTTCTTTTCCCAAGAAAGATGCAATAAAGTCTTGGATCACTATTTTTTGTAGAAGTATCATTACTATACACCAACCATGCTTACTAATCTACATAGGTAACTCAGGCACAAAAACTGCCACCTAGATAGGAATATGCACGTATACGAGGCTTACTGTGACTTCTTGTCCAATGGACACTTCTTGCAAATATGCATTGTTCACACTCTCTTCAATCTTGTCAACCATATGGACTATTATTCAACTAGGAACCTTCAGATAACTCCTCTCCAATTCCGGGACATCCTTTTCACTCTCTCTACTGATGAGTCCAATATCTGACTCTCATTCATGGGTTTCCTTAATTAAAACATAAAATAATTGAATCATATGCATATGACCCATTATGAATTTTACTTTTGTCACAACCCAAGAACAATTCTACAATTTCCATATTGCGGGGATAACATGATGTTGTCACCATCCTGATCATTTAGCTCTTTATGTGTTCTTCTCACATGATTTATTTTTCTTGAATTATGTACCAGTGTAAATACATATGAACTAAGTTTTATACTACTTAGATGCAACACATTCAATTATTTTCGTAGCTGTGACAACTACTTCGTTATTGTTGTTTGTTATGAAGAGCCTATATTTGAGAAATTACATAAAGGAGAGATGTGACTTTCTGGCTTGTTAATGATGCCTAACTTAAAAATTACATCTCTTAACAACATTGGCATGAACTTGGTGAAAAATTGTTTTAGGCAGTAGGGACATGGGTTTGCTTGAAAACAAATTTGTGGTGGGCTAACTAACTAAATTGCTTGTACACTACTATTTTTCCTTCCTTAATTATAATTTAGTAATTTCATTATAAAGGTAGTTAGAAATTACTACCAATTAATTGAATTAGTAACTGGGGAACTATTAAAAGGAAAACTACCTATCAATCAGGCAGATGTGCCATAAACATGGGTCAACAAACAAATTTGCACAACCTTTTTAATAGTAGAACTCAAAAGAATACAGACTGATATCATCATTAAAATGAATGAAGACAAGGTCGACGAGAAAAAATTAGAGATCATTATAAAAAATAGCTAAATCAATAGGTAGATGTAAAGAACAAGGGAGAAGTTGGTTTGATGACAAAAAAAACATGCTTGACGGTACATGATCATAATAAGCATCTCAACAGGAAAAGTGATTGGGAGGAGAGAATTGACTCAATGATGGAAAGTAATATCAGAAAGGAAGTCGTAATCACATATCATTCGCATGAGGTTGATTTGATAGGTAAAGAAAACAAAAATTAACATTTAAAAATAAAATAAATCAAATGCGGGATTCTAGTCATGATACACCACATAATTGAAAAGTCATATCACAACCAGAATCACATCATCTATCACCTTGAATCATAACACATCAATTTAGTGGTGTGAGAAGTAGGGGGTGGGCATGCAGATTGCATGAATCAAATGAAGTTGAAAATTCGAACCATGAGATGACAAGACAAGTGATGAAGGTTCCTCCAAGTGAAAATCATGGTGGAATAAATTAAAATTCTATAAAAACAAGCGACGTGGTAAACTTTCCCAACATTCTTCCAAAATTTCGTTAAGTGTAGAATCAACTAAGGAAAATGAGAAAGAAGTAAAAAATCCCAAGAAAGCTCGAGGCTCAACATCATCTATTGAAGAGGACTTACTATAAGCATTCGAGTATTCCAACGATGCTTTTAAAGAAAACTTCTGACATAATATAAGAGAGGCCCAAAAACTTACCCCACTGCAAACCTAGACACAAAATGGTAGTTCCTGTCAATAATAGAATCGATGGCATTCGGGACCGAGCATAAGATAGAATATCCATATCCTTGAGATTGAATTATCTTTAGACTCACCTCCTCTATCTCTAATACATGTTGAAGAAGAAAAGGAAGGGACTGATAAGACTCTACCAAATCAGCTCATCTCATAAGAGAATTCATTAGAATGCACTAGGTCAAATAAAACAACATGAAGGGATATTGCACAGACACATGACACATCGACTACACTAACAACCCATAGAAAGAGCCACCAGTTCAATTGAATTCAAATAGCATGCCCACCACTAGGGTCATGAAAGGATTTGTAGATATTCCCAATAAGTTTTATGAATGAAGGTTTATTAGTGACAATTTTTTTTTGAGGTTTTAGAGAAATATATAAAGGCATAAAAGTTAAGAATGGAAAAAAAATGAAAAAAATACACTAACATGCTTCAATAGAAACAAGAGGGAGAAAGGGAGATTTGGCTAGACTATCAACATCGGGCAATCAAAAAATTAAATATTGACATGCCAACTGAATTTGATATTTATCTTTCTTCTCTTCAAAAATTAGTGTACTAATTCATCTACCAAAATAAACAGATCAATACATAGATAAGTGAGTTTTAGCTGAAAACAATAGTTCAAGGAAGTCAATAGTTATGAGAAGAAATCCAAAAATTTCATCGAGAATTTCTAAAAGGAAAGAAAGAATTGGAACACACACATGATTAGGGAACCACTTTGAGCATAATTTTGAATAATTCGCCTACATATTTATCATCAACTTGTGCCCATATCAGAGCACAAGGCATGTTTATTCATGACTTAGGATCTAGGAAATTCATAGAGCCAAGGGAAAAGAACACACCTGATAAAAATACAATTAAGGAAAAGAAACTTCAAGCTCAACTCATGCAGGAAGAAAACTGATGGAGGAGAGAAGGAAAGAAAGTTCAATTGGAAGCAGGAAATGTTGTAAAATTCTTACACGAGATCCTTACTCAAGTGAAACAACTGGAACAATAAGGGCTTGTCGACCAATGGATATCAAAACATGATTGATTGGAATGCATAGTACAATATATTGTAGAAATGAAGGAACTTGATGCACAATAAAGTCTAGAATTTCATGAATAGTCCATTTTCAAGGACCATCTTCAAATATTTCCTCCAGTTATACACCAAACTAGTTTCCCAAACATGCTGCCACCTCCACTCTTTCACTCATCACCATTAGATCCACCACAATCTACCAATACTTTCTCTGAACCTAGCAACTCCACATGTGGAGTGAATTCAGAACAATAATATCATGAAGTTGAAGTGGACCAAGCAGCCTAACATTTGACATAACCAACCCAAGAAGCATCAACTAATCATCTTGAAGCACCTATTGAAGAGCCACCGAGTGTGCAAGAAGCTGCATAATTTACTTTATATCTTATATTTTGCTTGTTTATTCTAATATTTTTTGTAACATTCCAAATCTCCCCTTCTTCGGGATAAATAATGGTTTGAGGGTGGGGGAGATGTTGGAACAGTCGAGTTGTAAAATCACATTGTAAGTTAGTTGACAACATTTTCAAGTTGATGACAAAGATGGGTTAATTTAAGTCGGTTTGGACATTTAAATTATTTTA
>APFE031224163.1:0-27257 GCA_000404065.3 Pinus taeda
ACCAGTATTTTGACATGGTTAAAACGCTCAGAGTGGGAAACAGTCCACGGCCTGCGCCAACGTGGCTACTACAGGCAATTTATTAATAAAAGAATGAAAATTTACATAAGCTTCTCTCATGCACGGTGAACCTACAAATGACCCTCCATGCGCTTTAAATAGAATTCATAGACCAATCGGGTGTCAAGCCACGGATCAACTGTCGGTAATACCGAGGAGAGAATGAACCGTCGGATCACTACATATCGTGACCGTCAGATTGTAAGTTACAAATGTACATAGTAAAGAAACACACTTTACCTAACTCTATACTAGACCAAGGTATATTTAACTATTCCTACATGTCGGAATATCCTAATAGGCTCTGGGGTCCCTCCTCGACGGCTGTGGCAACACGCAGGCTCTACTCTGGCAGCATGCAGGCTCCCTCCTCAATGACTCTTCCTCTCCGCAACACCGCAGCAGTGTTAACCTCCAACACACATAGGTCAAAGCTCTCCTCGATGCACGCAGAGCAACCACTTTCTCCACGCATACGCAGAGACCACTGGTGTGAATCACATCGTAGATGACATTCGCAGGAACAAAAGAGAAGTACAAGGCATGCAAAAAAATGGTGTATGTGGTGGATCAACGCATAGCCGATGGTTCAGTCAGCGTGGTTCCTTCAACCATTCCTTCAACCGGTGGTGGGAAATATGACTCTACCCTCCTTTTCTCTTTGACAGTGGTAGCGTGGTCAACGACGGAGGGTTCACATGCAGGGGAAACACTCTTCATTTTCAGGCTTGCAGCTCCTCGACTATGTAGATAAAAGCCACACGCAGGGTCTTCTAGCAACGACAGAGGGGTTTGTTGTAGGCAGGTTCCTCACCAGTCAACGCAGCCCTCCAAGCCAGTAGCACGCAAGTACATGCAGGGTCTTTAACTCCACCAGTCAGCACGTAGCCCTCGACGTTTTCTAAACCAGCAACAGCTCATGCAGGCTTTGAATAGGGGTGCGCCTTCGTCAACGTAGCGCTTTTTCTTTTTCCTCACAAACATTCGCCTCCAACTCGCTCTGATACCATTTGTAGTTAATGGAGGTTACACAACAAGAAAGAAATGAAACCGAAGAAAATTGAATGCAACCACACAAGTGATAACTCAAGATTTACGTGGTAAAACCCTGACAGAGTGTCAAGGAAACATCCATGGGGCAAGGGATTGGAATATCTATTCAATCAATAAATGATTCTCCTTACAATAGTTCGGGCATTCATCAGTTTTATATGAGCCTCCTCAGTTACATAACCAATGTTTTGGTATAAAACTAACTTGTTAATAACTAATACATTTTACCCAAATTTACATAATTAGTTGTCAATTTCCAACACTGAAGTCTTTTAATTGTGATTTTGTTTTCATTCTCTGTTTCTATGTTAAGAAAGTGCAGATGCATCAAAATGAATAATGGTCTACAATTTCCATTTTCATGATGTGATGGGTGTGTTCAATGTTGTACTCATCAGCCAACCAATTGTGTATCTCTTAATGGTTAGTCGATGCTACTCCCAGTTATCATGTGATCTCACTCTAGCTCTTCCTACATAGCTGACACTTTAGTTGTAGTTACAGGAGCAAATGGTTTGGGTTTAAACACAATTTGAGATGCATGGATATATGATGATGTTTTTTTCTGGAACAACAGTTCCGGAAATCTTTTAATCTTCATCTTCCTTACAAGCGCTAAAGTTCATGTTTCTATTTTCCCATTTGGTATCTCCATATATTATTGTAAAAATTTACAGGATGGTGGGAATTTGATTGACACAAAGGCATATCCATTTCCATTTTAACATGGGGGCAGAGAGAGATTGGAACCTTGAACCTCTTCCAAGAGAGAAAAACGTCTTTACCAATTCACCACAAGGTAAATGAAGGCATTCCATAAATGTTATTCTTGAGCCTCATTTCATTTCCACATAGTACAACATTTCTTTTTATATTCCTCTTGAATTTCATGATGGACTAATTTTACTTGCACAATAGCATGTAGACCTTTTTATTTGAACTCATATTGTCCTAGAAAAATGAATATTCCTTGCCACTTGTACTCAAACTTAGCAGCCTCGGAGTTGTGCAGTTAGACTTTGAAATTTTGAGGCTAGGTTACTTCCATGTTCATTAATCTTGATTCTTAATTATGAGCTCATAATTGCAATGCTTGAGAATGAGATATAAACTTATTAAGTGATGATTCATGAGGTAAGTCATTTGGAGTAGATGCATTTGAGGTCATACTTTATACTAGTAGAGATATTGCCTGAAAATATTTAGTGCAGGCTCATCTAAATGAGTTGCACAAGTTCTTATTTTCTTAAACGAGAATTTCTTGATAATCAAGTTTCAATCAAAGAAAACATTTATCGACAACAACCATAGACGTATGTAGATTATATAATATGTTTTACAAGTCACCTTCAAATATTAGTGGAAATGTGAGAAATTATACTAGAAAATGTCATCATTGAGGTTCTTTATATTCAATGTTGAATGCTTATACATAACATTTGGTGCTCGGGCATGTGCTTTCTAGATTGCAATGCAGTGTTGTCCATTGGTATTTTCTTGCACACAATGGAGTGTTGGAAATGACTTTTCCTACTAACCTTGTTTTTTGTCATATAATATATAATGATATGACTATTAGAATTTGCTAGTCTGACTTTAGAATTTGTTGATCATTTTTCTTGGTAAAACATGTTACCTTTCCAAGAAGTTTGACAGTTATATGACCACATTGCATTAAATTGGAATGCATTACTAATGTAGTTTTACTTGGAATGATAACATAATGGTCAAGCAAATAGTGAAAAGTATAATAATCGTAATTGCATTTGTGATGGCTTTGAATAGTAACTATAAATTCTGAGAAACGAATAATCTTTTGCATGTGTCTGCACTATTGAGCATTTTGCAGACTTAAATATGATTCCAAAGAAAGGTCTGTGCTAAGTTGCACTAAAGAAGACCTGGAGATGGGGAAATGGACATGGTGAATTTTCAGAAAAGGCTAGATACGATATATGGAGTGGATATTTTCTTTTGCATGTTTAGGATGCTCAACATTAGAAATTAGAATCAAAATAACTTGTATTGTTGATCTCCCAAGAAAGATTAGGATAAAAACTTGGCATTTTTTTATGTTTTGTCATTTTTCTAGGCCGAGATGTGGGGTTGTTTTTGGTTGGATACATTTCCTAACATGGGTGAGCTGCGCTAGAAATGGTCGTCAGCCCAAAAATGCCATTTCTAGAATTTGAGGCATCTACGAACCGTTTCATGCTATTTTTTCCCATATTTCTCCTCTATTTCAGCCTTCAAAACGTTGAAGGGTTTATCACACTTCTGGTAGACATTTCCAGTAACAGTGTCTGTGAGTACTTGTGGTCTTGTTTATCTTACTTTATAAGTGTGTATCACGATTCCATGATGTGCTTAATATCATTCCATGATGCAAGTGCTTATTGTCATTCAATCATCCACATACTTGCGAGACATGAAATGGAAATCTCGAGGAGCCATACTTTTCTTGCTAGTGTAGGAACCTTGACTAATATATATATCAAGGAATCATTCTGATAACAATGGGAGTTATGTTTCAAGTCACTATGAAACACAGTGTCCCATAATTCAATCAAATATGGGGGCACTCTCTTTGACATTGTTGTAAGTTGTGACTATTGTCTTTGTATGTATGATCATATAATCCTCCTATCCTGTTTTTTTAAGTCTATACTTGATGTCTAGTTCTGACCTAGCTAATTGTCTCATAAACAATGATATATTCTTTATTGCCATGCCTTTTTAGGAAATAGTTAATGAATATTCAATTCAAACACATTTTTTTCCCCTTCCAATTTAGTGTCATTTATTTCCATCCAACCCTATTTTTATTATCCAATAAGTGTTCTTTAGATTTTGGGTTTCTCTTATGAGATTCTTCTCCATATTCCCCAAGACATTTCCACCATATCACCACTTTTAGGGGTGAAGGTTGTTCATATTTTGCAAAGACTTACTTATGTATGATTAAGATCTTTCAGTGGTTGAATTTATGTTATGCTTGTGCAGGTGAATCTATTAATTAGATACCAATGGCTCTGAATGTAACTTTGGCAACTGAAAGATGCTTTGTAGTTGCATATATATAGATATATATATTCTTGTATAGAGTTGGGTGGTTGTAGAGGTCTAGCCCAACCTTATATAATTAGGATCTTTTCCTCTCATATAAATAGAGGAAGGAGAGAGTCCTTTGAATTGATAATATTGTCTTAGAGATGTGGGTAGTGCAGTGAGGTTGTCCCTTTTCTCTGTGTACTTTTCATCACATTATCTCTTTGTCCTAGAGTGCTAGGTAGGGTTAGTATTTGATCCTAAAGGAGGCAAGGAAGTTAGTGTTTGTTGGAAGTTTGACAACTAATTATATAAATTTGGGTAAAATATGTTAATTAGTAACAAGTTAGTTTTATACCGAAACATCGGTTATGTAACTGAGGAGGCTCATATAAAACTGATGAATTCCCGAACTATTGTATGGAGAATCATTTTATTGATTGAATAGAGATTCCAATCCCTTGCCCCATGGACGTTTCCTTGACACCATGTCAAGGTTTTACCACGTAAACCCTGTGTTATTACTTGTGTGTGGATTCAGTTTTCTTGTCAGCTACATTCTTTTCTTGGTTAATCTATAACTATAAATGTCTTCTTTCTTGATTGATCAATAACTCTTCAAACTACAAATGGTATCAGAGCAAGTTAGTTGAGTTTGAGTTAGCAATCTGCCTGTGGAGAAAAAAAAGAGGCAATCTGCTCGTGGACCAGAGTGGAAAATCGTGAGAGTGGAAAAATGTGGAGCTGTTGTCTTTGTGTGAAGGCGAGTAGGAGCGTGGAAAATCATGAGAATGGAAAAGCGTGGATCTGTTGTCTCTGCGTGAAGGCGAGTAGAAGCAGCTCATTGCTGCGTGATCTCTGCATGAGGAGCGTGAAGAGGAAGCCGCCAAACACTTTGTGTGTCTGTTGAAGCTGCGTTGATTACTGCGTGATCTCTACGTGAGGAGGAAGCGTGGTGCAGTTACAACCGCCAAACCCTTTGCGTGTCTGTTGAAGTGCGTGCTGGAGAAGAACCCTATGCCCTGTGTGGACCAGTTGCTGGTTTGGAAAATGTCGGAGTTGAAGACCCTGCGTGTACTACGTGCTGCTGGCTTGAAGCTGCTTTGACTGCACGTTGCCACAGTTGTGAGAAAAAAAAGAAGGGTTGTGTTGCTGGAACCCATCGAGGAAGCACCTGCATTCCGCGTGCTGCCAGAGTCACTTTGCCCTCTCTCTGCGTGTTGTTGGCCATAGACATGTGTTCTGCGTGGAAGAGCCATCGAACCAGAGGTCGTGTTGCTGGCCATAGACCTGTGTTCTGTGTGGAAGAGCCATTGAACCAGAGCAGAGCCTGTGTGCTACTAGAGCCTGATCAGTAGATATGGATCCGGGTATTTTTTGTTAGATTTGAGAGAATTTTTTTTCAGAAAAATTTCCCTGAAATTTGTGAAAACTAAAGGGGTGGATGTGTTTAAATTGAAGGAAAGAAAAAAAATCAAAGGAATTTTCCATTTAAATTGAAGGAAAGGAAAAAATCAAAGGGTTTTTTCATTAAATTGAAATTGAAGGAAAGAAAAAATCAAAGGGTTTTTTCATTAAATTGAAGGAAAGAAAAACAAAGGTTTTTCATTAATTTGAAAGAAAAATCTGTTGAAGGGTTGTTTTTTTGTTTGAAAAAAGGGGAATTATTTTTTGAGTACAAAGAGTTTTTTTTTGAAGGAATGGAAACAAAAAAAAAAAACCCTAGTTGAAAGACTAAAACCCTAGGAGAAAAAAATGGCCAAGATGTCAAATGCAAAATTCGAGGTGGAGAAATTCACTGACAAGAGCAATTTTGCTCTTTGGAAACTAAAAGTTAGGGATCTGCTAGTGCAACAAGGGTTGCACAAGGCATTGGATGGGGCAACTAAGAAACCTGCAACCATGATTGATTCGGACTGGGAGAACTTGGATGCCCGAGCTCTTAGTACCATCAGGTTATGCTTGGCGGATGAAGTTCTCTTCAACATTGTTGAAGAGAGTAAAGCTTCAGGTTTATGGGAAAAACTGAAAAACTATATATGACAAAGTCATTAACCAATAGAACTTATTTGAAAAGACAATTGTACAGTCTTTGAATGAAGGAGGGTTCAAAAGTTGCAGAATACTTGAATGTTTTTAATACACTTATATGCCAATTAACAGATATGGAAGTTAAAATTCAGGAAGAAGACAAGGCTATAACCTTGTTGTGTTCTCTGCCCGAATCATGGGATCACTTCATATCTTCAAACAGCTTGAGCATCGTTGATTCTTTGAAATTTGAATTAGTTGTGGGAGCTTTCTTGTCTAAAGAAGTACGAAGGAAATCCAGTACTGAAACAACTGCATCAGAAGCCATAGCTAGAGGACGGTCAAAGGAAAGAGGAGAAAAAACAAGGGGGTCTTCCAGATCTAAATCGAAGGGAAATAAGTGTAAGGCAAAATGTTGGCACTACAATAAAATTGGACCCCTGAAGAAAGACTGGTGGAAACGGAAAGAATTTGATAACCCAAAGAAGGAAGCAAATCAGGTCGATTCAGGTATGATAGACGAAGTTTTATCTGCTGAAGAATTATGTATGATAGATGAAACTTCACCTGAATGTAATGTCTCTCAGGGTTTAGAAAGCTGGTTGTTAGACTCTGGTGCTTCTCATCACATGTGTCCACACAGAAATTAGTTTACTTCGTATGAAAATGTAAATGGTAGTTTTGTGTTTATGGGTAATAATGTATCATGTCAGACTGTTGGGATGGGATATATCAGGATTAAAATGTATGATAACATAGTTAGAACATTAAATAGTGTTAGACATGTACCTGATTTGAAGAAAAAATTGATTTCTTTGGGAGTGTTGGATTCAGATGGTTATAAGTTTATAGGTCATAATGGCGTGTTGAAAGTCTTTAAAGGTGCCCTAGTTGTTATGAAAGCAGAAAAGGTCGGAAATCTTTATAGACTCAAAGGAAGTACTCAGATCAGTGAAGCAGTGGTTGCAACAGAAAAAGAAGAAACAGGTACTCATCTATGGCATCAATGATTGGGTCACATGAGTGAGAAAGGTCTTCAAATACTGATGAAATGTAAATCTCTTCCTGATCTGAAATCTTTGAAGTTAGATTTCTGTAAACATTGTGTGTATGGAAAACAGTGTAAACAGAGATTTAAAACTAAAAATCATAATAATAAAGATATTTTAGACTATACTCATTCTGATCAGTGGGGACCATCTCCTGTTGTATCATATGGAGGTGCTCTATATTTTTTAACGTTTATTGATGATTTCTCCCATAAAGTTTGGGTATTTATGCTAAAAAAGAAAGTTGATGTATTCAATATCTTTAAACAATTTAAAGCAATGGTAGAGAAAAGAGCAGACAAATCCATTAAATGTTTAAGAACTGACAATGGTGGTGAATTCACTTCAATAGAATTTGAACAATACTGTAAGGATGAAGGAATTATTAGACAGAAAACTGTTGTTTATACTCCTCAGCAAAATGGTGTTGTTGAACGTATGAATCGAACTCTTATGGAAAGAGCCAGAAGTATGATCAACAATTCTAACTTGCAAAAGGAGTTGTGGGCAGAAGAAGTATCCACTGCTTGTTATTTAGTTAATAGATCACCTTTAGTAGCAATTAATTGTAAAATTCCTGAAGAAGTTTGGACAGGTGAGTCTTGTGATTATTCACATTTAAGGATATTTGGCTATGATGCTTATTCTCTTATTCCTAAAAATCAACGTTCGAAATTAAATCCAAAATCAAAATGTTGTCTTTGTTGGGTATGACTATGCAGTGAAAGAATACAGGTTGTGGGATCATACATTGCGGAAGATAGTCATTAGTAGAGATGAATATTTGATGAATTTTCTCTTTTAAAATCAAATGTTGAAAGAATTGAACAGGAACATGTATCGCCAAATCAACAAGTTCAGTTGGAGGCTAGACCTTTCGGTGACAGTCAAAAGGAAGACAAGACTTCTGGAGAAAAAGGTGTTGAAGATACAAAGGAAGCTGTTGAAGTTTCTGAACCAGTTTAGCAGCTAGTCACTCTAAGAAGGTCTATAAGGGAAAGAAAAACTCCGAAAAGGTATGAAGATTCTGCTTCATCTTTTGCTTTGATTACTGAAGATGGGGAACCTTCTTGTTATTAGGAAGCAGTAGATGATACAGATAGTGAAAAATGGAAAACGACTATGGAAGAAGAAATGGATTCCTTAGCCAAGAACAATACCTGGGATCTTGTAGAACTTCCTAAAGGGAGAAGTGTTGTTGGATGCAAGTGGGTCTTCAAACTGAAACGGAAAGTTGATGGAAGTATCGAAAGGTATAAGGCGAGACTGGTAGCAAAAGGGTATTCTTAGGTTGAAGGTATTGTCTTTCATGAGATCTTTTCACCAGTTGTAAAACTTGTTTCTATTCATACTGTGTTGGCACTAACTGCATTACTTAACCTTGAGTTAGAACAGTTAGATGTTAAAACAATTTTTCTACATGTGATTTAAATGAAGAGTTATATATGGAACAACCAGAAGGTTTTGTACAAGGTCGTAGCAGAAGATTAGTTTGCAAGCTCAGGAAATCATTGTATGGTCTGAGGCAGTCTCCCAGACAATGGTACAAGAAGTTTGATTCGTTCATGGTGAGCTAGAACTTTATAAGAAGTGAGTATGATCATTGTGTATACTTCAAAAGTTTCAATGGCATATTCATTATCTTAGCTTTGTATGTTGACGATATGCTTATTGCAAGCAAAAGCATGGAAGAGATCAACAGGTTAAAGGCTCAGCTTTCTACGACATTTGATATGAAGGATCTTGGAGCAGTAAAACATATCTTGGGCATGGAGATACACAGAGACAGGAAAAATGGTAAGCTTTGGTTATCACAATAGAAGTATATGGAGAAAGTACTTGAAAAGTTCTGTATGAACAATGTGAAACCTGTTAATGTTCCATTAGCTTCGCATTTTAAGCTTTCTTTGGTTTTGAGTCCTAGAACTGATGAAGAAAAGTGGTATATGTCTCATGTACCATATGCAAATGCTGTAGGCAACTTAATGTATGCAATGATATCTACAAGATTTGACATTTCACATTCAGTTGGAGTTGTGAGCAGGTTCATGGCAAATCCAGGTGAAGAACATTGGCGAGCAGTGAAATGGGTGCTTCGATATCTAAGAGTCACAAGTGACCATTGCATCATCTTTAGTGGTAGTGAAGGATCAGTCTGCGGATGTGTAGATGCTTATTATGCAGGTGATTTGGACAAAAGAAGATCTACTACAGGTTATGTCTTTACTCTTGCAAGTGGAGCAATTAGTTGCATGTCAAAGCTTCAAGAAACAGTTGCATTATCCACTATCGAAGCAGAATATATAGCTACTTCAGATGCTAGTAAAGAAGTAATCTGGTTAAAGGGTTTACTTGATGAGACTGGAAGGACGCAGGAGAAAGTGAATGTACTTTGTGATAGTCAAAGTGCTATTCATTTGGCTACAAATCCTGCTTATCACAACAGAACCAAGAACATTGATGTAAGGTATCATTTTCTGAGACATGTGATCGATGGCGGAAAAGTAGCTCTTCAAAGGGTCCATACACGAAAGAATTGTGCAGACATATTCACAAAGGCAGTTACAGTAGAGACACTGCGATGGTGTTTAGCTTCTCTTGGCTTGCAGAAAAGATGATGAATGGGCATGGGCAAGGGATTAGGAAAATGTTGTCAAGGTGGAGTTTGTTGGAAGTTTGACAACTAATTATGTAAACTTGGGTAAAATATGTTAATTAGTAACAAGTTAGTTTTATACCGAAACATCGGTTATGTAACTGAAGAGGCTCATATAAAACTGATAATGCCCAAACTATTATATGGAGAATCATTTTATTGATTGAATAGAGATTCCAATCCCTTGCCCTGTGGATGTTTCCTTGACACCCTGTCAAGGTTTTACCACGTAAATCCTGTGTTATTACTTGTGTGTGGATTCAGTTTTCCTGTTAGTTACATTCTTTTCTTGGTTAATCTATATCTGTAAATGTTTTCTTTCTTGATTGATCAGTAACTCTTCAAACTACAGCGTTGTCAGCTTTTATGAGAGAATCACATTAGGGTATTGATAAGGAGACATATTGGACACTTTTGGGAGACAAAGTGTTGAAGTCCAAGAGAAGTTCTTGTTGTTGATGTTAACAAAGAAAACTTCAAGCCAACCCCAAAAAAAGATAAATAAGTAACTAAACCGTTCTCTAGCCACACAATGAGTCTTGGGTTAACATCCTGAGGCAAAACAATATAGAATTAGTTAAGAGCACAACAAAATTAGTCTATTCTAGAGCATCAACATACCAACTTATTGGACTTGTACATGGGTGAGGAGGATAACTACTATTCTACCCAACTACCTAAACGAAATTCAATTAACAATTTATAAATATAATTAGTTAAATTTAACATAATTGAATTTAGCTTTTATATATATATGTGTATATATTAGTTAAATTTGAAAATAGATATTTTATTTTTAATATATGCCGCGTGATTAGATCTCATTTTCATATAAAAATTAATATTAATCAAATTTTATTTTATTTTAAAATAATATGGAATCCACTTAAAATTTGAACTATTTTAGTTTTTCCAGTATTAAATTTTACTTATTTTAAATCAATCTAAAAATTATTCAAAAACGATTGGAATTTCTGATTTAAGAAAAGATAGACTTCCTCAACCATTAGAATCCACGCATAAGAAAACTGTTATTTTAAATCAGTCTAAAAATTATCCAAAAGGATTGGAATTTCCGATTTAAGAAAAAATAGACTTCCTCAGCCATTAGAATCCACGCATAAGAAAACTGCTATGCCAGTTTTTGGCAAGTGCAGTGCCAATGTATCATGTTTGTCGATTACGAAGATTCGATGCTATTTTTTTCAGAGAAAAAAATCATCATTGATTTATATTAAGAGAATATAAAGATTTTCAATATATATTAAGATTCGATGTTATTTTTTTCAAAGAAAAAAATCATCATTGATTTATATTAAGAGAATATAAAGATTTTCAATACATATTATGATTGGTTTGAGAGTAAAATAAAGCTCAAAAGCCTATGTTAAAAGTGAGTATTTTCTGTTTTTAATGAATATTTTTTTATGTATGTATCATTTTGCGTTACTGGTTAAGGAGTAGGTTATAATTTTAAATTTGTCAATAAATATTATTCTGGGTGGTTAGGAGGGTTTAATAATAACTTGTTCACACAGGTTCCAATCGCCACTGCGACATGATTGTTGATATCAGAGAACGCAATGTAATATAATGTAATGATGGGACTTATTATTCACGCTTTTTCCGGGAATCGAATAATAAAACCCCTTAAAAATATGTTATAATTTTAAGTTTATAATTTATAAATTAGTTGATGTATATGAGGGTGGAGGAGAGTTACATGTGGAGATAAATATTATGTTATAAAAAGTTTAAGCTGCATTGATGGTCATATAATTTTTGAAAATATTGTTTTCTCATTCAACATTAAATCAGTTTCTAATTTAATTTAATAAAAATTTAAATTATAACTAGTTTTTAATGCGACAGAGTTAGAGAAACCTAAATTGTCAGATTGCACTCAATTGGACAAATGAAACTTCTATTGTCATGTCTTACTCTCAATATTTACAAGAAGAAGCGATTTTTTAAGAGATGGTTCAACTATTTTATGTTTTATTTTTTGTTATATAAAATATTATTTTTAATTTATAAATAGATTTAATTTTTTAAGAGTTTTTAACCAACTAAAATTATATAAACTATACCATTTAAAATTACGATTTCAATAACACCATATCAAATACTAAAATTCTAAAAATTTAAATGCAAACATTTTTAACTAGAATCTTTATTAGTTTGATCTTTTTCTCACTATTTCTGAGGTGAGTTGCTCATTAATAATTCTCTTTTACAAAGGTAAGTTGTAAAAATAGGGTTACTCAAATGATGCAACAAATAAATATCTTCTCCACTTACCTTATCACTATGACCTTTCTCTTTAGGAAAAAAAAAGGAAAGAGAGATTACTCTTATTTTTTAATTGAAAATTATGTTTCAAGATTATTTATGTGTGGAGAGAAGTTTTTTCCATAGTTTAAAAAAGAATCTTATAAATAAGGTAGCATTGATATTTGTTGCGCAAAGATGTTGTCCCATAAATGTTACGAGCACATCCCTTTTCATTACCAAAGATGCCACGAGTACGATCATCTTTACAGGATTTGCCCTCTTCTTGGTACAAACACCAATCCTGATATTGTTCCCTCCTCAGATGTCAATGGATTCACAAAATTTGGAGGCAAGCACAAGGGTTCCAAAAACCCTCCCCCACAACCAACTCACCGAGGGAAGCAATCGCCAACTAGTAAATGTTTCAACCCCCTCTCCTCCTTAGAAAATCAAGACCCCTCTTCGACCTCGCCATCCCCAGAAGTCGAAATGTCTGATTCTGATATGCCTCTGCTCACCTCTATTGAGCCGCACCCTTCTTCCTTCGAGCCCTCAAACCCCACCTGCCCTTCCCACCCCTCTTCCCCCACATTAGTTTATCATGGAAAGTGTCCATGGCCACTCCAAAAATCTCAATGAGGATATGGATTTGGACTATTTTGACCTTCATGAAATAGTTAATGCTTGGAAATACAAGGATCCTAGTACCCCATTGGAGCACCAAGTTAAGGTCCTAGGTAGAGCCTATCTCAAATGCTGTCAATCTATTGCAAAATCTTCATCAGGTCAATCCAATATGGGAATGCTAGGGGTCCAATCCTAACCAATGAAGGAGACAACAAAATGTCATAGTAAATAAAGAAAAAAGACAGGAGAAGTAATCAACATATATTGGAGGAATTGACAGATATTGTGGTCATTTCAAAGTGAATCAAATTGGTCTCAAAGGTTTACTCCAACACCAACGCACCCCGAACATGAAGTTCATCTCATGGAACATTAGAGGCCGCAATTGTAAAGTAAAATAGAGGTTCCTTAAGGAAAAATGACACTCTAAAAACCCTAGCTTCATGATGATTTATGAAACCAAATATTATAGTGATGTAAGTACTAAAATAACGAGTACATGGGGCATATAGTGTATGTTGGTAGCAATCGATGGCCAGGGTCAATTAGACAGCCTTGCCATAGCTTGGAATGCCCATGAAGTTCTCATACTAAATGTGTTTACAACATTCTGAATCCTCACTATCAAATTCCAACTCATCAAATCCGCCAAGACATGCTACCTGTAAAACGACTACAGACCAACCCTTCCCAAGGACAAACTCCTTTTCCTCCACTCAATTACCAGCACTTATAATCTACTATCGCCCTCTTCCTAGATCCTAGGTGGATACTTCAATTTGATAACATGCTTGGAAGAAAAGAGAGGTGGTATAAGAGGATTGGATACTGATTCTATTCAGTTTCTAGAAACAATGATGACCTCTCCCTTGGTCAATATGAACCTTATAAATGGCACCTATAATTGGAATAATCAGAGAGGAGGTTCCCAACAAGTGGCCTCTGAGTTGGATCGATTCCTAGTTTCAGAATCAATCATGACCTGGGACATCTCCCTGGTAGCATCCATTCTCCACAGTCATGGCTTTGATCATTGGTCTATACACTTTAACATTGACATCAAAACTTGTCCCAAATAGTGTTGATATTATCGGTATCGACAAAATATCGATGAGGGTCTTGAAAACATATTTTTGGCAATATCAGTGAAAATATCAGTAAACATAAAAAATGGATAATATATTGATTTTTTTTCTTTAGATTTTACACATATACAACAATAACAACATGAAATAAACATGTTGGCACATAAATATGAATAGATCATCGATATATATGATGTAGTGGATGTAAAGTAAAAATGATACATCAAAGGGAATACGAAATCCTGTTGATCCTTCATAATTGTCCAATCAAGGACTCAAATGTCGAGAATAAATACAAAATAACATCACATATATAAAAGTAGCTCATCATCATGAGTTATATGTAGCAAAAAAATAAAACTAGTAGCGAGCTATCAGAGATCAGTGCCCTCTCCCCCTTTTACGAGAAAACATGATGGGTTTTTTGTGACACTTATCCCTAGCAGTAGAAGGCCCCGAAACTACACCTAATGTCAAATAATGACTGTTGGGTATGGATTTGTGCTCCCCTATATTTGTAGCAGATGGTGCTGACGTTGATGCTCCCACAGTCCCCTCCTCCTCTTTTTGTTACTCCTCCCCCGATTCCTCCTCTTACTGCCCATGTACTAATGGTTCCTCCTCTAACCATGTAGGTGACTCCTCTAATATGGGCACCTCAAACTCCACCCTCCACTGAGACAATACATCAATATTGTCCAAGGAAATGGCATCTATATCCATTGGTTTATTTATTTTCTTCACTCGAAGTTAGATATTGTAATGCATACACTAAAGAATTGAGGCATGAGAACTCCAACCTGTAAGAGTGTCAAAAAAACTAATGAGTCTTGACTCTTGACACTTGAGGGTCATAAATTAAAATTACAATAAATGTAATTACTTAGTTGAAGGTTGAAGCTCAAAGTTATACCTATTGTGATTTTTTGAGTGTATTTTCTCAAATACACTCAATTGCACTCACACCCTGAAGAGCTACAGGTTTGACTTAGGATTCTTATGGCCAATTTATGCAAATTTGATGCCCTTGCACCATAGCTTCGCCACCAAATATCCACATCAAAATAAAGAAGGAAAAAAGTTAAAACCTTAAAACATAATTAAACTTTCAAATAAAACATAATTGAATTTGAAAAATCTATAATTATAAATAAGTGAATTCTAAATTGAAAATTCTAATGAGTCATGACTTGTCTCTTACGTGGCATGAAGAGGGTCCTTTCCCAAATAGCATCATCAAAGCCAAATAGGCCAAAACAATCCCGATAAAACTGTATCTCACAATTCATTTTGTTGCGAAGCTTGGGATTAGGTACCATCCTATGAATACATGAATGGAACCATTCCATCACCTCGCCATCAAAATCAAAGTCGAATTTGTATGAAAACATCGGGTTGATGAAGAGTGTTGAATGGGTTGATGAAGAATTCATGTCCATCGACTATCAATCACATCACATAATGTCATCTGCCTATTAAGCCCAACAGAACCCTTGTCTACATAATAAGCACAAATGGTCTCCTTGGCCCTATCCATGACCTCATACAAATAATCCATTAGCCATTGCAGGATTCTCCCCATATACTAATCTCAGAACCTTTACTATAGGTTCACTAACTGAGCACACTTCTTCTACTCCTTGCCAAAATGTGTCATTGTGCACCATTTTTGCATTGGATCTCCCATCCTGTATCTTGTTGTATCTACAATCATGCTACTCATAAGAGGCAAACCTTTGCTTGAACTCAAACTAGCATCAAAGCAAAGACTGAAGAGTAATAAAGTTGGCGAAAAAACGTGTGATTGTAGGACACTGCAACTCCCTGTTTCTAGTGCATTTCCTCATGAGGTTAAGAACAAAAGCATGGTTATACATAAAATTCGGGATTCTCCTATCCATATCAATCACCTCCTTGATGAAGGAGAGTTTCCCCATATCCTCAAGCAACAAATCGATACAATGTGTTGCACATGGAGTCTAGAACAATGTGCAGTGCCTCTCCATAAGCATCTTGTCAGCAACCACATAATTAGTTGCATTATCTGTTATGACTTGCACCACATTCTGCACACCAATCTCTCGAACGAACCCATCTAACACTCACATATCAATACTACATCTTTTATATGCGTTGACGCATCCCATGATTAATAAACATGGTCCCTTTAGGACAATGTACTAAGAAATTTAGAAGGGTCCTACTCTTCCTATCTGTCTAACCATCAAACATCACTGTGCATTTAGACATCTCCCATGTTTGCTTCAACTCTGCAATCTAGATTTGATGTCTTGCCTTTCTTCTTGAAGGATTGGCCCCCACAACTTCTCATATGTAGCACATTTGTACCCTGGGCCCACAATAGCAATAATATCACACATTAGCTACCAAAATGGATTGTTTCTAGGGATGATGAGAGGTAAATCACTCCAGAAAAGACACCTCCCCATAACTTTATTTGCTTCTTGCTTCTCCTTTTTTTAACCACTCATTTTATGGAAGGTTGTGCTCCATGTTCGGTTCGTGGAAAAAAAGGATGACCAATTCATAGTAAAATCAACATGTGATGCTATGGAGCTCCTCTAACTACCCCTGACTTCAAACTCGGAAGAAGATATCCCAAAAAATCTACCTGCATGTTCAGCCTTGTTTCTTTCCACCTCTTCTTTCTTTCTGTCTTTTTCATCCATTGTTTCAAGAACTTTTTGTATAAGCTTTGCACTAGAAACAATACAAAGCCCAACATCATGTCCAGGGAGTCTAGCTAGATTGTATTTCAATAGCATAACCCCTCTTGTCATATTGGTCCCACACAATTTGCATGATAAATATGCTCGATATGTCCGACCATCAAGTTCCCTATAGTCCCAAAATTGTCCAAGGGTTTCGGCATATTTGTAGTGGATTAATGGATAACGTCAAAACTCAAACCTAGGGCACAAAAATAACAAAAAATTAGCATTAAACCCCCATACACAAAAAAAAAATACAGGAACCTCATTTAAAAAAAAACAAATTACTACATTATTTGCAATGAAAAATGGCAATAAGAGGGTGCATAAGAAAGTTAAAGAAAAAATTGGAGCTTGTTGTCCAAATATGGAGAAAACCCTTGCATTGACTCATGGGCATGAGAAACATAGAAAATGGAAAAAAATAAAGAAGAAAAATGTTGATATGAAAATAGGCAAGCAAGCATAATCCTAAATCTATAAAATAATCATTAATATAGGAGTTAAGAACATATGTCTTAATGGAAGAAATGAATTTTGTCTCACTGATCCTAAATCTTTGATCCACAAAAAAAAATTGGTTGGTGATGATAATGATTGTTTAATCCTCAATCCCTTCTTGAAAACCACCACAAATCTCTTTCCCTTCCTTCTCCAAGACTAACAAAGAAAAATGAGTAAATAAAACTCAAGATTTTGGTTTTGTAGCCGTAACCTAGCTTGACCAGCGATAAATTCCATCGTAGCGCGATATTTTGTTGAGATATTTTCTATATTTCGAAAATAACATGATATTTTCAAAGTGTAAAATATCGTGATATTTACGAATATTGTTGATATCTCGACGATATTATCAACACTAGTCCCAAGAATAGGCCCTTCCCTCTAGAAAAGTTTTGGTTTCAGCATCCAGACTTCCAAGCCAACATAAGGACTCGGTGGGAAGAACATGCAACTTTGGAAGGGACGACAATGTACAAAATCCAACAAAAACTCGAGTACATCAAATAGTAGCTCAAAGGCTGGCACAAATAAAAATTTTGCAACATTTTGGAGGAAAAGAAAAGGCTAGAAAAGCAAATGGAAAATATATAATGGGAGGCCATCCTCCATGGTAGATAGAAGACACTAATTAAAGAAGAGGTTGCCACTCATACCCAAATCAAAGAATGTTGAAAGCAATAAGAACTAATTGAAAACAAAAATCAAGGATAAAATAGCTTAGAGCATGGCATTCTTCCACAATCGATGCTACAACATCACCATCACAATCATATTTCTTCCCTTAAGAATCATGGAGTCAAATTGCAAGAGCACCAAGATATAGCGCAAGAGCTAAATTGATACTATCAAGATCTTCTAATCTAATCCATTTCCAATAGACAACAAGCAATCCAAGAAATTATCAAACATATCCCTTCCTTGGTAACATGAGAAAAAAACGAGGTTCTACTAAGGGAAATATCCTTTAAAGAAGTGGAAGCAACAATCAAAGTGATGCCCTGTAATAAATCCCCCACCCGAGATGGATTCACGATAAAGTTTTTCTAAATTTGTTGGTTTATAGAGGCCCAAGGCATTTTGACAAGTGGTGGAAGAATCTAGACAAATGAAATCCATTCCAAAATCCTTAGATGCCACCTTACTCACATTGGTGTCAAAGAAAGACAAGGTGGAGGATCCCAATGGATACAGGGTCATTTCCTTATGTAATGTCATATACAAAGTTATTACCAAAATCATAGCCAACATGCTTAAACCTGTCCTTACACAATGCATCTCGTTGGAGCAAACATGTTATGTTGAAGGACACCAAATCCTAGATGGCATCGTGGTTTCCCATAAAACTATCTACTCTCTGAAACTCTCCTAGAAACCTGACATGTTGCTCAAGGTTAGATCTCTTTAAAGCCTTCGAGAATTTCAATTGGAAGTATATCTTCCACATTCTCAGGGCCTTTGGATTTTACCAAGAATGGATTGAATGGATCAATAGCATGATCTCATCAAATTTCTTCTCTATCCTCATAAATGGGGATCCTCTACCAATCCATTCAAAGCTTCATAAATCATTCATCAAGGAGATCCGCTTTCACCTTTCCTCTTCATATTACCAGTGGAGGGGTTTGGAAGAACCCTCATAGCAATGACAACTAAGAATAAAATCAAGGGGCTACGATTATTTGGGTCATATTTTCCATTAACTCATAAACAATTTGTTAATGACATAATGAGCATGGGCACCCCTACCATCCATGAGGCAAGGAACTTCATGCAAATTCTGGATGAATTATCCCAAGCTTCAAATATGGAAATTAATAAAACTAAATATCAAGTATTATTTTTTAATACTCCACTTTCTATTCAGAGACATATAGAAATAATCCTTGGGTTCTGTTACCACTCAAACTAGCAGGGGACCTAAGGGGAGTCCCTAAAGGGAAAATTTTAGGCCAATGCAACAAATGGAGTCTTAGCCCACTGTCACCTCAGCTAAGGCTCTCTTCTATTTATGAAATTTTACTGATGGGAGGAGAACTGGTATGTGTGGAGTCAATAATGAAGGATAATTCAATGGATATGAGTGACTCAAATAACCCTTTCCCATAATTTGAAGGATAAAGATTGCTTTCTTTGTAAGTAAGGTACTAGTTAATCTAGGGAAATGAAGAGAGGACTTGAGGGTTAGGTTTATGGTATAAGACTTGTGAAGGAGTTTCCTGATCCCTAAAATCCTTGTTATAATTGGTATCCTTGATGGTTCTTGAAGAATGGTGTTTCAAAGAGGTGGGACCACACGGGACTAAGTCGAACCAGTCTAGGGTATGAGGAAGGAATATAACAACCAATGATATTATTACCCTAGACAAGGTGGATATATGATCAAAGAAAATATAATTACTCAAAGATGTTGGTTTGACCCTAGGAAGTGCTAGCCTTGGTGATGGCAAGTCAAGTTTTGGTCCTGAAGCTAGGGCGTGGCTTTTCTCCCAACTCCACCATCAGAATGTCTTAAAATTTGGAGGAGGGGTAGAGGGCAGACCAATGCAGCAGACCCTAGGAGATCCAAATTTTTTAGTGGCAAACTTGTTGGGAAGTTGATGCCCTAGGCACCTCAATGTGGCTAGACTTGGGAGAAGGTGAAATAATATGTGTTTTGGTGACCACCCTTAGTAGATCAATGCCTTAATCCTTGGGAGAATGGAGTCTATGTTGATTATGTGTAATATTTCTTGGTTCCCAATCAAAGAGGCCTCAAAATTACGTCACAAACCCTCTAGGTCAAGTGAAAGCAATCTTGCAACTTTTATACTTTAAATGCACAAGAGGAATGGCTTATAAAGGTCAAATTTCCCCCCTACGAGATTTCACTCACACTACATGGCCCATACATGGAGAGAATGTTATAATAGAGACAATTCCACAATATTAAGCAATGATTTGCATGCAACAATTAGCCCTAAAACAACGAAAATCTCAATCCAATATATATGACAAAAAGAAAGATCCAAAATTTTGTACTTACATGCAGTAGAGTATATCCAACGATTCACAAATGACAATGGAGAAGCTCCAAGAGAAGATAGACCAACAAACATACATCAAAATTCATACATAAAAGCTCCAATTCATTCTCCAGAAAAAGTGTGAAATTCTCTAAACAAGAGAGAGATCCAATCCAAAGTGATGATGATAAAATGAGCTCATCTCACTTGTATTTAAACATAACTTAGGAGTTCGAATTAGCCTCCTTGGCCTACATAAGATCCAAAATAAAATAATGTGCTAATAATACAACTTTCGGTGACAAGCCCACCAAACTAGCTCATAAATAAAAAAGTAAGCCTCTCAAGAGGTCAAATACTAATCTATGCATGTCACAGGGCCCCCTTAGAGGCCTAATGAGGTCCATGGGTGCCACAATGAAGAATATGACCCTCAAAAGTATTGGACAAGGGGTCAACCCCTTGTAATAACTTGTGGTGCTCCAAATGACATGTAGGGGCACACAAGTGCTCTCATGGGTCTCCAAACAAATCTAAAATGTCTGTGGGTCACCTGCAAGGGCTAGGATGATAGTGTAGGTGATGCCACATCTTCGTACAAGTCCTGGATCATCTTCCAAGTGTATGGTGTAGATCTGGGGCCGACTGGGCATGATAGATTAGGTGCATCCTCCTTTTCCAATAAGTGAACCATGAGCAATCTCTGAATGGATGTGGGGATCCATGGAGTGCAATTTACTGTTGTAGAGGCCCATGGCTCTCAACACTTACCCTACATGTGCCGATGTAGCCCTCTGGAGGATTAGCACCCCGTACAGGGAGACCAAAACAAAATGGAAACTATTTGCAATCCTACATAAGATCCAATGCATCCCCTATCCTTCCAGTACAAGCAACGTAAACTTTGAAACGGGAACTATAAACTCAAAACGAGAACTCTAGCCAAAAAACCCTAAAAAACATGAAAAATCAACATGAAAGTGAAAAGTGTTGATGCTGGAACAACATTTTTTTTTCTAGGGTAAATTGTCAACATGTTTTAAAAATGGTAGTGAATACTGTTTTTTTTTTTGTGCAAAAAACACAAGTGTTGATGTGCTGATGTTGAAATAACCTTTGTCTTTTTTAGGATAATTTTTCAAACATAAAAATGTGAAAAACGAAAACAAAATTAGCCTAAAAAAGACAAAAAAAGGATAAAAAAACAAAACCTATAATAAGATCAATTAACATAATAATAATAATAAATAAATAATAACAAAAACATATTTTCGAAAAAGAAAAAATAATGAGAAACAAAAATAAAAATAAAAACGCTCATTCAACCAATTAAAGAAAAAAGATATATAATATAATATATAATATATATAATATATATATATATATATATACTAATATATATATATATATATAAACACATTTCAAAAAAACCATAATAAAAAAAATCAAAATAAAAGTTATAAAAAAACAATAAACAACTTGAAAATTATAAAGAAAAAAAAATATTTCAAAAAAAATTTAAATTTTAATATACAAAATTAAAAATACAAAACACAAAAAAAAATAATTGCTTTTAAGGCCCTTAAGCGCTCAATCCGATTCTCGGAATTGGATTGAGCCCGCCCAGGGGCCTGAGGGGTCGCGACTCTGGGCGAGCCCCTAGACGAGCTTAGTCTGATTCCAAGAATCAGAGCGTGCTCGCCGAGGGGCCCAAGGGCCCTTGGCCCTGGGTGCGGCCGCCCAAAGGCATTTCCTATGGGCAGGTGCTCCCGCCCTAGGAAAAATGAAAAACGACCTCTTGGCGTGCCCGGGCGCTAATTCCCATAATTGCCCCTGACAGGGTAGGGGGCGATTCCCTGGTTTGATTCTCAGAATAGGCCCCCTAGCCTACCAGGGGAAATTTTGAGAATCGTCCCCAGCAGACCAGGGGGCTGATTTTGGGAATCGGCCCCTTCACAGCCTAGGGGGCCGATACCCAGAATCGGGCCTCAGGCAGGCCAGGGGGTCGGTTATGGGCTTACCGGGCGCGCCCGCCCACGAGCACAGTTCTATGGGCAGGTGGGCCTAACTGTGGCACAACGACGTAAAATACGTTGTCATGCCATAGGCGGGCAAGCCCTTGGCTGAGAGTACTTGCCCACAGGCACTACCTGTGGGTGAGCGTGCCCAGCCGTGGGATTGCTCGCCCTAGGAAAAATGCGAAATGACCCCTTGGTAGACCCGGGAGTCGATTCTGGGTCGATCCTCAAAATCGGCCCTGGGGTGATTTTCATAATCGCCTCGCTAGGCTGATCCTCACAAAAGCCCCCCTAGCCTGCCAGAGTTCCTAGAATCTCGCCCTGCAGGCGAGGGGGCGATTCTTAGAATTGACCCCTTGGCCTTCCAAGGGGCCGATTCCCAAAATCGCCCCCTAAGCTGCTAAGGGGCTGATTCATAGAATCGCCCCTTGGCTTACCGGGGGCGATTCTAAGACTCGGTCAAGGGGGCCGATTCCTAGGGGGCGATTATGAGAATCACCCCCATGGCCTGTCGGGGGCGATTCTAGGAATTAGCCACCCTTGCAGGCCAAGGGGTCGATTCCTAGAATGGGCCTAGGGGGGTAATTCTAAGAATCACCCTCGACAAGCTAGGGGGTGATTCCTAGAATCACCCCCCTCGCCTGACGGGGCCGATTCTGGGAATTGGCTCTGGGACTTGGTCGAGGGGAGCGATTCTAAGAATCAGCCCCATGGCCTGTCGGGGGTGATTCTAGGAATCATCCCTCTTGTAGGCCAGGGGGTCGATTCCTAGAATGGGCCTAGGGGGTGATTCCCAGAATGGCCCTCTGGCCTGACGGGGCCGATTCTAGGAATTGGCCCCCTTGCAAGCCATGGGGTCAATTTTGAGAATCGACCTCTTGGCCTATCGGGACCAGATGGGTTAATTCTGCGAACTGACCATTGGGCAGGCGAAGGAGCTGATTCTATGAATCAGCCCCCTAGACTACCAAGGGGTCCTTTTATGTTTTTCTCACGGCGGGTAGGCCCACACCTGGGTGTGCCTACCCATAGGTAGTTCTTGTGGGTTGGCGTGCTTGGCTGTGAGCGTGTCACTCGTGACACGTTGACGTGCTGCACACTTCTGTGACATGGGTGTGCCCGCCCATGACATAATAGTGTACAGTATGCCATCGTGTCGCGGGTGCGCCTATGCATAGGCCTGTGCTTGTGGGTGGGCACATTTGGCTGTGGGCGTGCCCGCCCGCGGCATGACAACTTGTTGGGTGGGTGCATGCCCGCCCGCGACACAGAAACGTGCAGCATGACGTCGTGCCGTGACAAAATGCAAAACAACAGCTTGGTAGGCTAAGGGGTCGATTCTCAGAATCAGTGTCTTAGCCTGTCCAAGGGCTGATTCCTAAAATCGACCCTGGTAGGCCAGGGGGTTGATTCCCAGAATCGCCCCAGGTATGCGAGGGGGCAATTATGGGACTCTGCCCCTTGGCCTGGTAGGGGTTTTTTTGCATTTTTCCCAGGATGGGCAGGCCCAAGGCTGAGCGTGACACAACACTAAGGAACTGCGGTGCCCTAGAAGGGATTTTGCCAAGGGATCGGGGATAAATGAAAAAACAAATATATTTTTTTAAGGAATGGATTTTTTTTCCTTGTATGAACCTAACATCCAACTTCTCATGGGGGTTGATGTGCATGTTTATGGTCCTTTTTCGTTTCATAATTGCCCCCTGCACCGATTCTCAGAATCGACCCCTTGTCCTACCAGGGGCGATTCTCACAATTGGCCCCCTTGGCTTGCCAGGTGGCCGATTCCCAAAATCGCCCTCAGCAGGCCAGGGGGGCAATTATAGGAATTGCTCCCCTCACATGCCCGGTGTGATTTTGGGAATCGACCCCTTGGCAGGCCAAAGGGTCAGTTCTGAGAATTGGCCTAGGGGCGCGATTTTGTGAATCGACCCAGGGGGAAGATTCTGAAAATCGCCCCTGGCAATCCAGCGGGGCGATTCTGGGAATCGTCCCCTTGGAAAGCGAGGGGGTGTTTTACATTTTTCCCAAGGCAACCAGGCCCACGACCTAGCGCGAGATGACACTAAGGCACAACAACCCCGTAGCAAGGCCCTACCAAGGGACCAAAGACAAATGAAAAAATAAATAATTTTTTTCTAAGGAATGGATTTTTTTTTGTTCCCTGTATTTGATAAGTCAAAATTTTTTGAATACAATTATTATGTGCTTGGAGGGGACCATTCTGTAGAAGCTCAAATGCAATTGATGGAGTAATATCCGAATAACCCACATTTTGAAACAATGAAATGTATCATTTATGCTAGTTTATCAGATACAAAAGCAAAGCTATTGGCATGGGATCATAATACAAATAATGAGTATAGGATGTCTATGACTTTCATCTAAAGGGTTAGATTTATTCATAATGAATTTGAAGAAAAATGTGGTGGGAATAAGATAAAGGTTAGCCTAGAATTTTTGAAGGAATGTTGTATGGAAATATGCTATAAAATTGAGGAAAAAATAAATTCAAAAGGTAGCAAAGTACATTCTGATATATTCAGAGCTATTGATAACATTTTCCAATTAGCATTTAGAACTTGAGAGATATGATAATTGATTAATGATATTTTTAGCATGTGGGAGAACATTGGCATTAAAAACCAGAAGGTCAAAAAGTCTAAACCATTGATTGATATGTAGCAGTAGTAAATCAGGTCTTAAAATGAAGCAACTTCCAGAAAATATGACTATCACAACTTGGAGAGCATTGCAAGGAGTGAAGGATGAAAAAGTTGTCAAAACAATATTATCTCATGTGAAGTTAGGGAGATTGTCGTTGGACGGAATGTGTGAGGAATTTCAAAAGTAAGTTTGTTAAATTATTTTTACTTAGTTTTAAATTATAATTTTCTTTTAAATATAACATATTGTTGTCGGTAGTATTTATTATACACTTTTTACTTATCTATTGAGTCAAAAGGTTTACATGAAAATACAAGAACAAATGGTTAAATTTTTGAATGAAGATAGTTGTGATGATGTTGTACGCAACTACCTAGATTCAAGTTCTACCTCAACACTAAAAGATTTTTATCTGGCATTTAAAAATGTATGTTGATTTATACATTCATTTTTATTCATCTGTATACTATTTTATTTTATAACTTATACATAAATTTTGTTTATTTTATTAAAGGTGATGAATATGCAAATGGAGCATCAGATAGTTTTAGAAGCTTTATTGAAAAAATTAAGATCGAAACACTGAGAAAACAACATTTTAGTAATGTTGAACTTGATCCAACTCTTAGTCATTTCATTTGGAATGGGCTTCACACCATTCAATATCAAATAATATAAGGCGATTGTGAAGACATTTCTAAACTCATACCTAAAAGATATTATTCCCTCGTTATTGCAGATATTCTCTATGGTTTCAATATCTCAAACATTGACTATGATAGTGACCCTTATACTTATCAAGATTTTAGTAAAGTGGTTACGGGATTTGGAGAAGTCACATCATCACCATTATGGAGATTTGTCACATTTCATTCAGACACACAATTGGCAATGTTATTGACAAGTTTCAAAGGGAAAGCAAACTTGAGGATGCAGCTTACATGGTAAAACATTGAAATTGTATGTTTGAATAATGTTAAAAAATTCATTTATGTACAAATTAATTTAACTTTTACTATTTCATGTTACAGGCAAAAGTCAAATCGTATTAACCTTGAAGATCAACCAATTATATGTGATTGTGAGTTCATCCATGTTGAAAGTTGGACAAAATATGATAGCTATAAGTCTATGCTTCTTAATCGAGTAGATAGAAAGAGCCATAGCCAAGTACTGGTTTATGATTATGTTGTAAAAAAACTAACATATGGAGATAAAGAAGCAAAATGAGAGATAGTTAACATTTATCAAAAACCACAATCATTGATTAATTATCTTATAGACTTATGTTCAAATGAAGGAGATTGGGTTCTGGATTTATTCTTAGGCTCAGGTAAGTTTTATTATATAAAATTGAGTTTTAATATCTTCTTTCTTAATTTATATGTGATTATACTAATTTAATTCATTATTTCTTTTGTGCTTGATAATTAGGGACAACACTAGCATGTTGCCTACAAAAATGAAGAAATTGCATTACCATTGAAAAAGACCCAGTACAGTGCAAACTTATTCAACAAATAATAAATGCTTTTCAATATCTTCCAGATGCAATGCAAGAAATTGGGTTGAGGAAATGAGATTTTAATGAATCACGTGTGGAAAAAAAAGAAAAGAAACCTCAACCACCATTAGATGGAATGATTGCAAAGGCATACATTGGGAGATTCACAGACATCAAAGATCCATCAGAAGAGGAAAATTAGCAAACTGAAGTAGAAAATAGTGTGGAAGAAGACAATGATAAAACTTTAGAAGATGAAAAGTTTGGATTACATGATATTATTGATTAAATTTAAGTTATGCTTGGAAATCAAACTCATTTTTTGTAACTATTAGTTACTTATACTTGTAATGTTTTGACTTTGACATTTTATGAGAATAATAAGTATTCTGTTAATGTTGTTATATGTTCAATATTTTTATTAAGTGATTTTTGCTTTAATTTTTATGTGAATCATTATTTTTTGAAAAAAATTTGTGATTATTATTATTATTTTTTGACATGAAATTTATAAAAACAACTATTATTTAACCATTTTTTGTTAAATTTTTCTTATAAAAATTGTGATTTTGACATGTAATTTTTAACAAAAATTATCAAAATGTGTAATTTTTTTGTTATATTTATGTTCAAAATGTTTATTTTTATGTCAATTGTTAAAATTTACTTTTTTAGAGACAATTATTGGATGTGCATTGAAAAAATCATGTAGAATATGTAGAAGATCAAAACTTTAAAATATCGACCTTTTTCTTTAACTATGCAAAAAAAATAAAAACCTCACTGCAAAAAAACAATTAAAAGAAAAACAAAAAAATATGAAGAAGAAGACTACCTCAAAATTTGTTAAATTTAGAAAATAATTATTCACATTTAATACATTATAAAATTTAAAGTAAAAAAATAAGCCTTTTAAAAAAAGGGCCTAATGCAGAATAAACACTTTT
>APFE031224163.1:34435-133727 GCA_000404065.3 Pinus taeda
ATATATGGGTTTTTGTCTTAACATTTGCTTGTAGATCTGAAAGAGGGCAAGGTTTTCAATCTAGATTTCTTAATTCACTTTCCTGCAAGTTGTTTTGATCAAAGATCAAAGAAGAAATCGAAATCTATTGAACCCTATCCCTTCTCTCCATAAGCAGCTAGGGTTTGGGAGGAAAACTTGAGATTTTGAGAGTCGTCTAGTAATCAAATCCTCCTCCTTCAAGGCTGCAACAAAAGAGGCCTATCTTGCCTCTCAAACAAAAGATTTTCACATTCTTTTTTAATATTTTGTGGCTCATAAAATTGTAATGAGGAACTTTAGGATAGTCGCAAGCCTTGTAGGTATACATTTTTCTCTTAAACTAACCCTCAGTTTGTTTTGCAGAGACTAATCATTTGTTTGAGGGGTTTCTCAAGAGTTTTAAGGGCTATTTCCATTGCAAATTTGAATTCTCTCTAATGGTTTACCTCTTATGGATTTTGCAATTTTCTTTGTGGGTTTTGCTTGGGGTTTGGTCATTTATGACCCAACAAATTTTTTTTGAGAGGTCGTAGGCTCAAAAGGCCTATTTTTGTTGTTTGGCAAAGGGTTTAGGGCTTGTTTTCCTTGCTATAAATTTTATATGCACTAGCATTTGGTTTCACAATGAAAATATTAGAAATTTGGAGAGTTTTCTCTTGCAGAATTTGTGACAAAAGTTCATTTTTTATCTACCAAAATTTTGAGAGGAGACGCATATAATTGTGATCATTTTCTTAAGGGTCGAGAGCTCCTAGAGAAGCCTTTCTCTCTCTGGTGCGAAAATGGTTTTGAAGGAGGCCTAAGAGAAAATCTTTTGAAGACATTTGAGCCTAATGCATAAGGATTTACCCATAAAAAATTTCATACATTTACAAATAATTTTTCACTAATTTTTGGCCTAGCCGTGGGGCCTAGCTAGCTTCCCTTCACTAAGGTTGTGAGCATTTTGTGGACTACATAGTATCTTGTTGAAGGTCGAAAGCCCTTGAGGGCTTAGATTAGCTCCTTTGATTTGTTTTGTGATTATTGTTGGTGGTTGATCTGAATTAATTTTGTAGCTTAAGGAGGTTGCTTGCAAGGTGATCCATCATTTGTAGTATTCCTTGAGCGTGGAGAGTTCCTTTCCCTTAGGACTTCTCTGTTGTAACATATATAACAAAGTGAAATTTGTGTTTTGAGAGAGCTCGGGATCTCAAATCCCATGGTATCCCGTCTCCTTATTTAAAAGGGAGACCTTTTTTTGCGTTTTTCTTCTTAGCCTTAGATCTTATCACTAACTCTTGTTACTACTCTCATTTGATTAGTTTGAGCTTCATTGTTGTATATTTTCTTTGTTATCTTCTAATTTCTATTGTCACTATATTGGCTACTTGATCTAATTTCATTGAAAGTAGCCATTCTATTTTCTTAGCAATCTCATCTTCCATCAAATTGTTGTGCTTTACTATATAATTCCTCACTTTGGATATAATTGGCAATAGCATAAGATAAGTGAAGAAGAACATCTTTGAAGCATTCCCCATTAAAGGAATTTTGAGATATCATTTTTTAAAAACCTTTTTCTAGTTGTCATCGCTTGTTTCATTGAGTAATTAGTATATGCTTCATTGATTAATTGCATAAGCTAATCTTATTCTAAGTGCTTATCATTATCTTGTGAATAGTGTCTTTCTTTGAAGCATCTTGATATCATTGTATCTCATTGAAGCGTTTGCACCTTCATTGCATCTTAGAGCTAGTTGTGCATCTAAAATCAACCTCCAAGCATAAGCTTGGTTAAATAGAAAGATAGGGCCACCTTCTCCACCATTCAATTTAAGAGCTAGACCCTTACTCAATGGTGAAAAAAAGTAACCTTGGAGTTCTCTTGTGGGTAATCACTTGTAGGAACGAAGGAACTTGGGTCGTTAGAAGTCCTAGGTAGGTATCATTAATGAGGCCTTAGCCTCTTTCCTCAACATTTCTTTCTACAACCTTGTTTAAAACTAGGTTATGACAATTGAGGAGAAGGCATTCAACTTAGAATAGACATTTAACTAGAATTAACCAAGATCTTGCATCTCACCTAGCTTAGTTTTGCATTCATCTATCTAGATTTCTCTCATTGGGAATATTGTTAATTGTGAGCATTTAGTATTTACTTGCAATATTTCATTACTGCTCTTGTACTTATTATTTAATTTTCTTGATACCATGATTTTTATTTGAGCATCTCTTTGAAACAAAGTACAAGTTTCTTTCATTCTTGTAAGTTATATTTTTCTGTTCATATTTCAATATTGCCCCATGTTTGTACTAACACTTGTCTTGCAACATTGTTGTTATTGTAACTTGAAAGATCTATTCACTTGCAAGTATATTGATTTACATTGATCATTGTTTTAAGGCATTGGTCTATCATCTTTTACATATTTTGTTTTCCTTATTGATCTTAATTGAATCTACCTCATATACATTGCTCATAAATATTTACACTTTCTCTAATGAATAATCAAGTTACATTAATAATAATTTCTTTTTCCTTAGGTCTCCTAGACTACTTGTTACAACAAGTTTTCCTTCATTATTCATCCTTTAAGGACTACTCCCCTTAGCTTACCTAGGAGACAACTTAAACGTAGTGAGTAGGGAACATGTGACAACCCCTTCTCTGTGCATTGCGCCATAAAAGGTATATCTTGTGGGGTTGGAAACTTTTCCCACATCTAGGTGTACATTTTAGGTGACAACACACGCGAAGTCATCACAAAGTAGAGGAAGCAACAATTTTTTGTCAAGAACTTACCCCATCTTTTATTCAAGAAGAACACACTCACACTTAGTGGGAAGGAAGCAACCAAAGGCACCTCCTCTCGAACACAAAGGTACTAGAAAAGTTCGATGATTGGGTTCCTGATACAAGGCACACACATGGGTGTTTCAATCAGTATATGCAAACGATAGACCTATATTGGCACACGAAATTCCTACTAGGTAGGGTTCCCCTAGATCGACATGAGAACAAAGAGGACCTCCTACACTCCGTGGAGCCTCTGCATTGGTACATGACGAACTTGGATCAACGAATGGAGCGCATCGAGAAGCACTTTAGCATCCCCCCTACTACTAGTTGTTCACCAAGAAACAACAAGGCGCCGAGCTAGGTTGTAGCTACAGATTCAAACCCCTCTTCTTAGTCTCTTTACTCCTATTATTCCTTTGGTTTCTCAGTTTCGTGTCTACTTGTTTTGCTCTTATAACCTCGGAGGCCCTTATATTAACATATGTAAGCTATATTTTGAATCCCTGGGTAGATTTATGTCTTCTACCTCTCTTAGGAGGGTACATTTTTGGATATGATCAAATTTCCCTAATGACCGACCAACCTAAAATCTACAACTCTTTCATATAATGGCCGACCAACCTAAAATCTACAACTCTTTCATGTAATCTCTTATTACGAAGGAAATACAAATTTTATTTATAAAACAAACAAACTTATTTTTAAAACAAGCATAATTTTGACGTAGCTGAAATTTAATTCAAATATAGATCATCAATTTGTATTATAAAAAACTACTCTCTACTTTCACTCAAACGTCTTTATGATACTACCACATCCACTAGACTGTCCAGATAAAAAGTCAGGCCAACTAGTAGTCCTATAGGACATATACTCAACAAGCTCATGTAATTTATTAGCACCTTCGGCAGGTTCTTCAGTCAATTCATGTCTCATACTCTTTGACTTGTCAGCACAGGTCCAATTATGAGTACCCATTCGAGTACATACTAAGATTAAGGGAAGTGAATAAACTTAATAAATAGCTGAAATTTAATTCAAACATAGATCATCAATTTGTATTATAAAAAACCTACTCTCTACTTTCACTCAAACGTCTTTATGATACTACAACATCCACTAGACTGTCCAGATATAAAGTCAGGCCAACTAGTAGTGCTATAGGACATATACTCAACAATCTCATTGTAATTTATTAGCACCTTCGGCAGGTTCTTCAGTCAATTCATCTCTCATACTCTTTGACTTGTCAGCACAGGTCAAATTATGAGTACCGATTCGAGTACGTACTAAGATTAAGGGAAGTGAATAAACTTAATAAATCAAAGACCCAAGGGGGTAAAAGGAAAAACTCAGTTTTTAAATCATTCTTTGTTTCTTTGTCTCATAGCGTTTTCAGTTGAGAAGAATTTGGGGGAATAACAAAACGTGTTTGGTTCATCATTAAAAATTTAAAAAATATAGATATTAATTTCATATTTACTATTTAGATTAAACAATTAATTAAAAAAATCCAATCCCTGATTCCTAATTTACCAGGTGCAGTAACTTTGGTAAATTTATTAACTGATAAATCTTACCTAATAATGTTAAAGAAATACTCCTTTCATCCTGGTCGTTCCAAACTGTCACCATACAATGTTTTTGTAACACATGTCCACTATGTTTTTATGGAATAGATTTAAAGATACATTATTTTGGAAAGGAGTCACAGAGAATGAAAGTCAACAGTTCCACAATGTTCTTAAATAATAGTTTCAAGATGGAATTTAATTTTACAACTCAGAGTGAGTTCCATGGAAAAGGAAAGATGGAAGAACATAAACCCTGTAATAATTTTGTTGATAAAATGAAATTCAATAATCTCACAAGGATCTAAAACAAGACCTCCACGGGAAACCACCTTTGAGTAAGAGGCATTAATTTTCTATCTCGAAGTATCATGGAAATAGGAAAATAGAAGGGATATAAACACTCAATTACAGACATCATATGTGCTTTGGAATCAAGGCCAGGTCTAAGATGGGAAGCAGGCTTGTCATGTCTGACGGATGGAGAGTAAGATTGGAATCTCAATTAAGAGGAGCTAAAAACATTTACACAATCTATTGAGCTTGCCTCGTATATAACAAGGCCACAACATCAAAGATGCTTCAAAACTTTGGGATGAGAATATAGATAACGTTGAGGTAGAGATCACATCTTTAAACCTTAGGTAGGAGCTCAAAGATAGACACAATTTCGTGGGCACTTGTCTGGTAAATAACCAGGCCACTACATTAAAGATGTTTTAGAACTTTGGGATGAGAACCTAGACAACGTTGAGGTAGTACCTTGAATTGGGAGAAAGTTTAGTTTTTTACACAAATATTTTCACATTTCATTTCAACATAGAAAATAATTATTAAACTTGTCACCCTTCTCTTGACATATCAAAATAAATAGAATTCATTTCAATATAGAAAATATTTGTTAAACTTGTCACTCTTCACTTAACATATCAGAATAAATGGAATTTCATGGGGAGAAATCACTAACTTGGACCGTGTTCTGAGATTTCTGTGTTGGAAAAGTTTTCAAAGTTTTTTTGGGGAAAGATCCACAATATCATTCAAATTTTTCATATAAAAAAATACAATTCCGTTCTGAGATTTCTGTGTTGGAAAAGTTTTCAAAGTTTTTTTTTGGGAAAGATCCACAATATCATTCAAATTTTTCATATAAACAAATACAATTCCATTGGACAAACATTAGAAATTTGGACATCTGCACGTTCAAGCATTTTACAGGGTGTTTCAAATAAATAAATTCAATTTACATCAAAACATAAGAGTCAATTATTAAAGCTGCCCTCCTTTCCAATGGAAAAAACGTAAATTCCTGGGGAAATGGGATTTCCATTGAAAAAGTATTACATTGAACTTCTTGCTAATGATAGAGATGGATCAAGTGTACTGAAGGAGCACTCCTAATTTAACTAATAAAAAAAAAAACAATGAAATACAATCCACAAAATAAACTCAAACACTTAGAATGCTAAATATGTTAGTTGTATAACTGAACAAATACTGCAATGGAAAATAAAGAACATAACTGTAGTAGTGTGCAAAGAATTTGTAAAAGGAACAAAGAAGCAAGAGACAAAGTCTTCATAAAATATGTACAAGAGATATCCCTTACACAAAAACACTCCCATTCTGTCAATTAACTAAGTACACTTGTATTTGCATACATGAGTTCGTGTTTCAATGAGTTTCTAATTTCTGATGAAAATTTAAGTCCCTGTGGCATTCATTTACTCACCATCACATTTATGAGAGAAATTGAGTGAGACTTTCCGAAAATAAACCATGAATGCACTTGACATTGTTAAATAAGTTTCCAAGGAAGATTTTATGTCATCATTTTCTCAATTTATGTTTTGCCCACCCATATATTTGGCCGAATAATATGCTCAACTTGGATGGAAACCAAATCGCTCAATTTATTACAGGCTTGCAACTTTAGAAACTTCAAATTTGACAACCTTTCCAACAGAGAAACCTACTTTTAGATGCCAACTGTTATAAAATGTTACAATTTTAAGATCCTCAAACTTACAAATGTAATTTGACAGACTGAACATGAAATCTGTAGATTCTTTGTATTTTGCACCTCTTGAGAACAGATTGTAGACAACAATAAATGTTTGGTCTCCAACTGGGTGTCCATTGTGCCATTCTTAATTTCTGACCTTATTTCTCCCAATTATATGGTTACAGGCAACTCGCTCAGATTTATCAAACGCCTCGAACTTCAAACAATTCTTTGTACATTGGCTTCCACATTAAGGACTTTGCCTTATCTTAGATCCTGCTCAATTAGTTCAGAGATACTTGACATTTTTAAGTGCTCTTATAGGCATTGAAAATGTCTTCAGGAAAATCCCTGATGTAGAACCCACTTAATGTAAAACTCAAGCAATCAACTTGAGATAGCTCAAGTTGACTAGAAATCTAGAGGGAAACTCTTATGAGACTCACAAGCTTTAAGCATCTGAATAAACAACAATTCATAAAGGTTTTAAATATGCATCCAATGGCCATGTCCATTAAATAGGGTTTCATTTGCTTCTCAATAGCCCTTCTCCTATTCACTTTTGATTCCTCCGAAGTAATTTGTTGGTTTTCCAGATTATGGCCTGATTATGTTTTAGTGGAACAAAACTACATTGTAGCTCCATCTTAGACGTTGATAGAGAGCTAGATGAAAGGGAAAGTAACTCAAAACAAATGACTTTGAGTTTCCCGTTTAAGATAAAGAAGTATCATTGCTGCTAGCCAAAGGCAAGCATTCACCCATACGCACAATTTTCTGGCCACACTCTTTGATATTATTAGAAGCATGATCATTTGAGAAATATAGTTTTCTAAACAATGCCCACCCTTTATCTTTAGAGACGACTTGTATTCAGGATCTATCGCCCTCCTTGGGAGCATTTGATCCTTAGTTAGAGAATAGTACTGTGTTAATTTTGTCATCACGCCTAGATTTTTTGGGATGAAGTGAACTTCTTGCCAGGTTCTGAACTTGTTCCCATAACATAAGTCCAAATTATTCTGAGCAGAATCACAACATAAAAAACTTGACTAACCTTGTAAATGTTGTAGAGCACATTCAGTGAAGACTTCCCAGAACCGGTCACTCCAGATACATCGATAACCTAAGGTTACCTGTCCAGCCGCCCACAACATACCTAATCCCTGACCCTAAAAACATAGAGACTGGCACGTCTTGAACATCTTGAATCCATGCTTGTGGTTAATATCGTTCCATTCTCCAATTAGTTTGGAAAGAGCAGTAGAAACACATGCATTGTGGTTGGGAGAAATTGGTGAAGTATTTGTCCTCTGCAACGAGAATTTGCAACTATTTCTTGTCGGTCTCCTAGGGCGTTTTATGCAAATCTTACTCGTATCGAGCAGAAGGTCGTGGTTCTGCTCCTTTTGTATAATGCCATTACTCTGATCGATGATTGGAATGACTTAAGAGATTTTACGCCTCTAATAATGAAATCCATGGTTGTCACTAGCAGAGCACAGCATCAGAGAGAAACGAAGAGGGAGAAGTATGTGGGCATATAGCAGAAAAGGGCAGATTAAATCTGCACACAGATTTAAGCGGTAGGCAGGTAGATTGGGTGCTGGAAGAATATCCCCAATTGCATAAACAGTGTTGGGGTTTATGGTACTGGAGAATCGAAAGGTGCCTTTTCAACTACCCGACCTCTTTTTGTGGTGAAAAGAGGTTTATCTTACTGATTGGTGAGATGGATATTACACGAAGTTTATTTTGAAAAAAGATATCCAAGAACGATAAACTTGTAATTAAAATTAGTATTGGTTCCATTATTGTCAAGAATATTTAAAAATTTCAAGCTTCTCGACGTTGAGAACTTTGTCAAATAATCGAGACTTTGTTGGCACAATCCTCAATCTCTTTGCAGACTGTGCCAACATCAATCTCTTATCAGACTTTGGCAATCAGGCATGGTCTACTGCAGCTACAGTTTTGTTTGGGCAGTGAAATTTTTAGGTAAAAAAGTTTCAAAAAATTTAATTTTGTTGAGTGAATACTTTTTTGATAATGGAAATAGATTCAATACAATCAAAAACAAAACCCAAATTTTTAAAATTTAAAATTTAATAACTGTAACCCAATTTTCAAAACATTCCTGCTTTATTTTCTCAAAATCCTACACAAAAAATTGTGACATCAATAAAGTAGGGTGGTCGATCATCCATATTTGTTGTTCCATGGTGGGAGTGTTCAGGGGTACTACAATCAAAGCAACAAATAAAAATCAATGGCCATTTGTTACAACAGTACTGACCCATGTTGGGCATGTTATAGAGATTTCTTGATAGGCATTGAAGTGTGCCCCAAAAAACATATATATGATAGGTTAAATTATTTTTGTAAAGGTCATTAATTTTCTTATATAGGTTAAGGATGTTGGTAACATGGAGGTTGGGATTAATTCTCCTTGCACGAAACTTTAATTATCTATTGGGCTGGGCCATTATTAGTCTACCATGTGCTTGTTTTCAAGATTTTCCTTTATGAATGACAATGAAAAAATTGAATGACCGTTGAATACATTGGAGCGTCTCCAAATTCATCGAAAGACACGAAACCTCTTCTAAATTCTATGTACATGTACAACTTTCCACAAAGAAGGTTTATGAAAAGTTGAAATCTCTTTCAAATTTTATGTGCATATACAACTTTCCACTAAAAACTTAGTAGGAGGTTACAATACCTTTGTTTTGCAAAAGGAAAATCCACATACTTGATCATCATTAGTTTTTAAATTCATTGTGACAGGTAAGGATTCTTTTAAACCCACGACCAACACTAATTTTCACCATTGATCCATCTTCCTCTCATATCTTTCAATGTAATCCACTCCAAGTCATGCATGGTTTGGAATGGCTATCCCAATCATTGATATCCTTACTACTTTTTAGTGGCTGATTGGACAAAATCAAACATATGAAAAAGCTTTAGTTAAATAAGTTTTTGTCATGTTGAGAGATATATTCTACAATTAAATAAGTTTTTGTTATGTTGAGAGATATATTCTACAATTTAATTTAATATGAATGAGATGTGTAATTTCATTTATACTTAATATATAGTTTATACATATCCATTTTAAAATAAAAACAAAATATTATGTAAATAGAAAAAGCAATATCAACTATAATAAAAAATGAACCTCCCACTTTCCTTGTGCTTATTTTATTTGTTGTTGATATTACAATCTAATACAAAAGAGATGTGGTAATGTGGTAAAAATATTTCACTTTGAATGTTGGCCATAAATAAAATATTTCTTTATCCATGTGAAGTAACATAATTTATATCAACTTTGAAAAGAGATAAAGTGTTTAAGAGTTGAGAAAGATGTAATATTCCCTTTTCTTGCTATGGTCAAAATGGACATGGTATTTGCCGTGGTATTTTCCCATGTTATTTACCGTGGTATTTTCCCATGGTACATGCCCATGGTATGTTCCTTCGTTTTTTCAAGGGAAAACAATAAAATAGTATTTTCCTTCGTTTTTCAAGGGAAAACAATAAAATAAGGTTTCTAGAGAGTCCACCAAACCTATAAAAGGGGATAGGAGCTAGGCATTGGGAGCATCCTAAGTTGTCTATCTATTTTGTCTTTGTTGAGAACTTGGCGATGCCAGTTCTAGTTTGATCCCAGGGATGAAAACCCTGTGGGTGTAATTTATCTGGTGGATTCATCCAAGGTCCATGATTTTGCTTCAATGTCATAATTTATTATGCATTGAGTAGTCGTGCATGCCAAGGCAGGGGCTCCATTATTTTTCTTGTATGTGACATGTATCGTTTTCTAAGTATTAATTGAAACAAGCACTACATTTTTCCAGATACCTTTTGTGTCTGGTGTTTTGTTGAAACTATTTTATTAGAACACTTAAATGTGCCAGATCTGTTGATTATTTCGTCGTTTGGGGTCCTATAGTGGTATCAAAGTTGTGCATCTTACTAGCCTGAGGGTTTTATGCATGGAACTTCAATGGGATTTATTCTCACCCTAGCCGACATTTCCATCTTTGGTAGTATTTAATATCACCTTAGTTGGGTTGTTTTGGAAATTTTCCTATTGCTATTTTGAGGAACAAATTTTGGATATCTCTTGGGATAGAGGGTTTGGCAAAAAAAATAAAAAAATATTTTGAGTTTTGGTGTTCTCACTTTTTGGGGTTTTAGCATTGATCGTTGACTTCACTAGTTATTTGATCGCTGCATAAAAGGTTATTAAGGGAAAGTGTTTGATTGGTTGACGCTACAAGTTAAAGATCCACAACGCCACTGTTCAGGGTTCATAGTGCAAAAGGTGAAACCAGGGCCGAGGGTTAAGTAGTCGTGGCACAAGTCACATCACCGTCGACATTGATTGGATTGGTGTGCCATTATCTCAGTTAAAGGCTGATTATATACGGTGGGTTCCCCCACTGGTACATTGTCACCAATTAAGTGAGGGCGCATGCATTTGGGACCGTGTTGACGATGCTGGACCTGCCAACATTCAAGGGACCTCCTCGGTATAAAGTCCCAACTAGACCTCACACCATTTGGTATGATGACCTGGTTGCTATTATCTTAGAGATTTGCCTTAGCTCTTGTTGTTCATCACATGAGAGTGTTATGATTGTAACTTCAAGGAAGCGAGGTGATTATGCTTGGTGAGTGAGCAATGTAACATTTTGTCCAGGTTCTCTTACTGTAAGCGAGAGGGTAAAAGTGTGCATCTAGATGAGAGGTAGTAGTACCACCCAGGGAGATACACATGCGAAAACAACAAGGGTTTGCCCAACATCCAGCGGGATAGTCCACAATGGATGTGACAGTCGTTAAAACTGAAGTGCAAGGGAAAACACATACACCCTCCAACAAAGTAGTCCACATAGGGGTGACGATTGTTATAACCAAGGAACAATAATGGTCTATATAATGTCCCGCGGAGTAGTCCACATGGACAAGACAACAATGATAAACAATACAACACATCTTCAACAATGTAAGTACTAAAATAATTGAAGTAGTTCAACTATCTTAGTATAGGTTAAGCAAACATGGATTACAAATGTTTAAATAATAATAATACAAACGGATAAAAAACACTTGTGAAAACATGTTGGCCTGAGACAAGCTTCTGAATTAAGAAAAGTTCCAAGACACATCTATACACCATACATCACTAGTCCCAGTAGTGGGACATTGGAGCCACTCCTCGCTCCTCAAAGAACATACTACAAACTCTAAAGGCTATGTGGGAGGAGCCAATGTGAAAAGTCCTTTGCTAATACAATGAGGGGGTATACATAGCCAAGGGTGATGCTTGACCCTTGTGACTCTTGGAATTCCCTCATGACCATTCAACTTCCAATGAATTTTCAACTGACATGACTCTTCAACTTCATATGTGCGTCTCTTGGAATTTCACATTACATTAAATTTGATTATAACAAGTATGACACATAGTAGTGATGTGGCTGAGACAACTCATGACACAATTCAAGATGACACTGTTGACATGAACTAGATGACTACGGTGTCTGTGTCAAGCTGCTATGCTGCTGAGTGATGGATGTGTGCTTGGTGTGTTGTGTCTTCACCTCTGCATGGCAAAGTGTTGCGGGGTCTTTGATTGTTTTGGTCATTTCTTAATTATTCAGAAACATGTATCCCTTTCGCTTGTTGTTCCATGCGCTTGGTACCTTCGTTCAATTGACAGCAAGTCTATTGGAATGTGCTCCTTCATCCTGTTCATCATTGCACCATGTTCCATCAACGTATTTTTTCCGGCAATTCACTCATGACATGACGAAATCAAATCCAAAAATCTCTTAGTCTAGCATGATGCATTGTTTTTAGTTTTAGGTATAGGTGACTGGGAGGGAGGACAAGGCACTGAAATTGCACAGAGCATAGCTCAAGCCAGGATGAGAGGCTCTAGAGTATTGCTGGGAAAAACTGTGCAGAGGTCATTGGGAGGAAAAATTGTGCCATCAAGGACAGTAGTGACAGCTGCAAGGTGGAATTTAGCTGAATAGAACTGTGCAATTCTTGGGAGGAAGACAAGGTAGGGTGTCCAGGGGAACTGCTGGATAGTTCTACATAATTTTCAGGGTGAGGACTGAGCAGATCACTTAAAGTTTGGCTGAGAATCTACACAATTTTCTGGAGAGAGATAGAGTTGGGCAGCATGGGACACTGGCAGGAAATTCTGCACAATTTGCCAGAGTAGGGCATGTCAGGCTGCCCGGAGATGCTGGTCATAACTGCACATTTATGAAAGTTAGTGCAGGAAGTTACTGCGGAGTTTCTGGAAACAATATAGAACGGGGCAATAGTAGGTGTACTAGCCAGATCTACGCAATTTTCAGGGACAGTGCAAAGCAAGCTAGCAGAAGGCCTGACTCAGCATGACTGTGCAATTTCTGCAGGCAGTGCAAGGCAAGTAGTTGGGTATGTCTGCAAAATTATGGAGAGGAGTGTAGCCTTGGGTTACAGTGCAGTGTAGATTTCCCACTGACCAGAGGGAGGCTTGATAACTGATGTTGTGAGAAGTGTGGAGTGGATCAGGCCTGGATACAACTTCTGCACAATTCTAGGAGACAGTCAACTTTCTCACTTCCAGGATTGCACAGTGCAGCTGCCCGGGAGGACAACCTCAAGCATTTTGCAATTATGAGCAGTAGAGTAGGGTCATCGAGAGCTGAGACTACGTGGTGTAGCTTAGTCATGGTCCAGTTGAAAGGGTTCGTCCGACCGATAGATTTTCAGGAAAAATGGCTAAGTGCGAGTGAAAATGAACTTGTGTAGATGTGACATTATAATCAGACACTTAGCCTGACTCAACGAAAGGACACCACAAACCAAAAACACAAACATGTGCTCAGCGGGATTGTCTTAAGGTTAAGAACGACAAGTGTGACACTTGAGATAGATTATCGAATGATCCTGACGACATATCCGCGACAACGTTTACAACTTTGTGTTTGAGTATGACCGATGTTCACAGAGTAAAGACAAATAATGCACACAAAGACCAACCTTGAAAATCGCTAAAACAAGATCACAAGCATGAAAAAGCAATCAAAATGCCAAAAGACGATCATTGGTCGGACAAGAAAAGGGTGTAAAAGACTCTACAAAAACTCATGGAATGAGCTCGAATGTTTACAACCATTAGTGGAAAAACCAAGGAAGGCTCCAAAATTTGGATGCAGGCCAAAATTTTGGATGGTGTCGCAGCTGCTACAACACTTGGCAACACATTGGTTGAATATGAACGTCTCTATTTTGGTTCATTTTCAGTGCAGGGTCTTGGCCTTTTAGGGAGCATTCATTCACTATGCAGGTTAGTTCGGCTTCCCTACTTACCCCATGGACATACATGGTTTACCTTGTACCAACTCAGTCAAACACAACAAAAGATTTAGCCAGATCACAGTGTTTCAAAATCAGGAAGGGTAGTTTAGCTCGCGACCTTAAGAATTTTAGAGTATAATTTTTCATCTCTGGTGTTGCTCCACTGCCAGCATGCCTGGAAAGTACCCCATTGGAGTCACGCAGGAACCCAAGCATTTCTCCACTGCCAATGAGCCTGGTCAGTACCCTAGTGGAGTTGTCTGCTTCACCTTTTTGCATAGGAAGCCTTTCTCTTCTTTCGCCTTTGTAATTTTTTTGTTTTGAAAGAGGACTATGCATATGCAAAATTTCATTTTTGGAGCAGAAGAGGTTGTTCCTTCAGAGAAGCATGCAACACCTATGATTTAGGTTTGCTCGTTTATATTTTCCCCTTCTTCGTTTCTACTAGTCAGATGAGCTTGAACACATAGAGCAGAAGATTGAGTATAGGCACGGGGTTTCCCAGTTTGACCAGAGCTTCCTTTATAGACGGATCATATTTTCCGTCAAGACTTTATTAGCCAAAAGTTACAATCAAGAACAGAGAACATAGACATAGGATTGGCCAAGCGTTGTAGTGTCACAATACTTCTTGAAATTCAGCCACATACTTATTCAAAAGCTAGAACACAGTGAAAGACACCACTTATTTACAAACATAATGGAAAGAAATCAAAACAAAGCAAAGAAAAACGAAGCAAAAATAACAAATCAAAGCAAAAAAACAACAATAAGCATGGTATATACATAGGGTGGGGTGCGACCCTAGATCATTGAAAATAACATTTTAAATCTTGGCCAATGACAGGAAGGTTGTCAATCCCCTCGTTAAGTGATTGTAGATGATATGTGTGTTGGCCAAGTTTTTCGTGAACTGTGAAAGGACCAATCCACAAGGATTGGAACTTCATGTGTTTTCTTTTATCCTCATGGTATTTATCCCACTTCAAGACTAAGTCACCCACAACAAAGCTGGTGTTCCCTGTAGAATTTCGATCGAACCATATCTTGATATGGTTTTGCTGGAGTGTAATATTTTCTTTTCCTTTCATTTGTTCTTCCTGTAACTTGTCTAATATGTCCATCCTACGCTGAACTAGTAGACACAGCTTGCCTTGGGATTCTTGGGATAACTGGAGAGCAGGCAAGTGGATATTTGGTGGGAGGATGACTTTTTTTCCGTATACAAGGAAGTATGGAGATGCGTTCAGAGAGGGTTTCATTGTAACTTGGTTAGCCTAAAGAGAATTCACCATAGTGGAATGCCAATTTCACTGTTAAGAGTAAATGGTCTTTTTTATGATGTGAATGAGATTTTGTTTTTAGATTCGGCAAGACCATTTCCTTGTGTGTAGTAGTTAGCTAAATTATTAAGCACAATACCATATTGCAATGCAAAATCATAAAGTTTTAACGAAGAGAAGTAAGTTGCTTTGTCAAAAACAAGGACACAGGAATGCCAAACCTCAAAATGATGTTCTGATGAAGGAAGATGATGAGTTCCTGGTCATTCACTTGTTTGAATGGAACTGTTTCTATTCACCGCGTGAAGTAATTTGTAGCAGTCAGGACATAACGGTGCTGCTTTGATGAATATGGGAAGATTTCCCCAATGATGTCTAATTCCCACTGTTGGAATGGTTTGTCGATTGAAACAGGTTGCAGTGGGGCTGTTGACCTTCGAGTTCTGTCAGAGCATCGCTGACACATCAGGCACTTGCGGGCATAAGCGTGTGCATCTTTGAACAATGTGGTCCAATAGAAACTGATTCTCATGACTTTATGTGATGTTGTGTTATCCACAAAGTGACCCTTAGCTGGTCCGTCATGTAGATCACGTAATACTCTCTCTGAATCCTAAGCTTCCAGGCACATGAGCAAAATTCCATTGTGGTGCTTCTTGTAAAGCACTTCGTGCACCAATTGGTGAGATAAGGCTTTGAGTCAGAGTGCCCTCTTTTTTCACATAGAAAAGTGAGAGGGCATGGTGTCATGCTCAAGGTATTGGTGCACTTCTTAGTACCAAGGGTTACCATGCGAAGTGGGTGGTGCTTGCTCTACATTATACATGTCAATTTCTTGCTCCCAACTGACGAGCTCTTCTTCTTCCTCTTGCATGTGCACTGCTTCCGTTGCAAGCTTGCAGAGACCGTGACCCTTGACAGTGTGAACTTGCTTGATATCAAGAGGATACTCTTGTAGCCTTGTCATCCAGTTCGCACGTCTTTCACCCAGATCTTGCTGAACAAGCAACGATCTGGCTATTTGGTGCGACAAAAAGACTATGTGATGAATTTTTAGCAGGTAGGGTCTAAAATTTTTCATTGCCTTGTATACAACATATTCTTGTTTATCTAGGGCGGGATAGTTGAGCTTGGGTCCCTACATGCTCGCGCTCATGAAGGATATGAGATTTTCGTCATTGAGCTCATCCTTCTAAGTGAGCACTGTAGTGAGTGAAGTGTCGAAAGCGAATGTGTAAAGCAAGAAATATTTGTTGAAATCTGGGTTGTACAACGCAGGTGCTTTTGTTATTTCCTTCTTGATATGGACGAACGCGTCCCTTTCCTTCTTCCCCCAGTTGTAAACTGCATCGTTCTTGATCATCTCTTGTATAGGTTTGACAATATGTGCATAGTCTGAGATGAACGTTCTGAGGAAGTTGATCTTTCCTAGGAAGGACTGCATAGCTTTCTTGTTCATGGGATGAGGAATCTACGTGATGGTCTGGACTCGGTCCGGATCTACCTTGATCCCACTCTTGGAAATGATATGACTAAGGAGATTCCCCTCAGATACTACAAAGATGCTCTTATTGGGATTCAAGGATATCCCATACTTGCGACGTTGCTCAAATATCTTCTTGAGATGGCGCAGGTGGTCTTACCATTTTCTGGAAAAAAATTGTTATGTCATCAAGGTATACCACCATGCTTTGTCTGATGAGCCCATGGAAGGCGATGTCCATAGCACGCTGAAAAGTTGCGCCTGCGTTTACTAGCCCAAATGACATCCTTCGATAAGCGAACATAACACACTTCGTATGGAATGTAGTTTTTGTCTGTCATGTTATGCTATCAGAACCTGGTTATATCCCAAAAAATCGTCTAACATAAAAGACAATTATGCTCTAGATACTTTCTGCAAGATGTGCTCCATAGACGACACAGGGTAATTGTCTTTGTCCAAGGCACGATTCAGATTTCAGAAATCAACACAAAGGTGGATCTCCCCAGAATTCTTTCTAACATGAACTAAGTTTGAAACAATGTAGAATGGCAAACTTTGTAAATGATCTAAGCATCCAACAACTTAGTCAACTCTTTCTAAATGAGGGGCTCTAGTGACGGATGTACTTTCCTGAGCTTCTATTGGAATGGTTGGGCCCCTTATTTGATTGGAATGATGTGCTGGATTATTCGCCTGTCATATATTCTCAATTCATTATATGTCCATGTGAATACATCATGGTACTATCTAAACAAGCAGACAAAGGCTTGCCACTCTTCCGGTGTGCAATAAGTACCGAGATTCATGAACTTCGGATCTTTGTCTGTTCCCAGATTAATTTGTTCGTGCATCAGTGTGGAACTATGGGTTTTAGTGTTCCTTGACCCCTTGAAGTGGTTATGCAAGTCATAAATCTTCTTGTGTGAAACCACACCCTTGGGGATGAGGTTTCCTTTACTGTCATCAGTTGTGTCTTGCAGAGACTGCTCGTGCATGTCTTCATTTCTCATTGCAACCTTGAAGATGTCAGCATTGCCCATGAAGTACATTATCTGTTCGTCATCATAAAAAATACGTAAATTAGTGACGTTGTCATGGATAGATGGATTATACAAAGTTTCAACAGAAAATCTATCCCTAAGCGGTGTCATCCTAGTAGTTTCATTTGCAAGAGCATCTGCAGTTGCATTATGCATTCTTGGTACAAAGATGATATTGAAAACTTGGAAATTAGAGGTAAGCTTCTATACCTCTTATTGGTAACTCTTAAGATGAGGTGAAACAAAGTGTATGGTGTTACAAACCTAACGTACCACAATCTCTGAATCACCTACCATTTTTAGCACAACAACGTTGAGGCTGATGGCATTTTGTAAGTCCAAAACAAGTGCTTCATATTCAGTAGTGTTGTTCATGCACTCGAACTCCAAGTGGATTGAGACTAAGTGTTTCCTTTACCTTGGGTCTATCAAAACACACTTAGCTCCAGAGCCATCTTTTGCCTTGGATCCATTGAAATACAAGGTCCATAAGTCATATATACAAGTATTGCTTCCTGCGCTAGTACTGCTACAGGTTTCATTTTCGTTAGTTGGGAAAGGAAGGAGACCCAACTATGTATCTGGTGCACAGGGGATTCACTAGGGGAGGAATACCATACCACGTGGGTTCATATTGGGGGATATATATTGAGGAAAAAATAACATAATATATTGGGGGAAATATAGGGGTTAAAGGATTTTTATATTGGCAAGTATAAAAAATGGAGCTCAAACTCAATGGAAAAATATAAAGGGGTATAAAAAATGTTAATGAAAAAATGGATACCTACAATATCTAGTAAAAGTAGGGGTTTTAAAATTAGGAAGGTGTATTTGGTTTGTATTGGTAGGGGGTTAAATAATGTGATTTTTAGAGGTATTTTCCAATATGTAGTCAAATTAGGGGTATTGTTTAGTATGCCATGGACTCATGTGATATGATAGAGGTTCATTCAATGAAGTCCTAGTTCTGAATGGAGTTGATAGGAAGGCTATGGTACCATACAACTGCTCTGCCATACAAGGTACACAGAAATAGTCTACATGCGACATCATCATAATGTACCTCGAGTGTCTACAAATGTAGGTAGAACACGTCTAGATGGTCTTTTTCCTTCACTGTTCTGTCAAGGTCATACTTTTTTAACAACTTATCTGAGTGTCTTGGCATCTTGTGAAAGAGAAATGGGAGTGCCATTGGGCCCTGTGTCATCCATTTCATATTTTGATCAGCCATATTGTCCCATTCTTCGTACTCCTCCTCTTCTTCTAAATCTGATGGTTCAAACTCTAAATCTGTTGGTTCCTCTCCACTTCTGCCTCCTCCGCTGCCTCCACCGAAACCTGATCCCAAGAGTAAGTTGTTATCTTCTTCTCCTTCTAGGAAAACATGAGGTTCCTCTTTATTCTCAACAGCTTCTACCAGCTCTTCAAGAGTGGCAAGGATTACTTCTTCAACAGACGAGATTACCACTCCTGTGGGTGTAGTCTTTTGTTTCCTCTGTGAAGAGGCAAGAGTGTGTACTCCTGGAATTAGACCAACATTTTTGGCAAAATGATGGGTGATGGAAAAGACAACATGGATGTGATGATATGAAATTTCTTGTTCAGGTCTGGGAGGTGAAGAGTAAACAATTTCAGAGTTGCACGTGGGAGGGAGGGAGTTCGTGTTATTGCCTTGACCAAATGATATGTAAGTGGGTTTTAGAGGAAATTCAACCATAAACAACTGACAACCCTCCTTCTAGCACCATAAATGTTGACAATGCTGGACCTGCCAACATTAAGGGGATCTCCCCAGTATGAAGTCTCAACTAGACCTCACACCATTTGGTGTAGGAGTTCCATTTGGTATGATAGCCCAGTTTCCATTATCTTAGAGATTTTCCTTAGCTATTGTTGTTCATCACATGAGAGTGTTATGCTTGTAACTTCAAGAAAGCGAGGTGAGTATGCCTGGTGAGTGTGCAATGTAACTTTGTGTCTGGGTTCTCTTACTGTAATGGAGAGGGTAAAAGTGAGCCTCTAGATGAGAGGTATTACTACCACCTAGGGAGAGACACATGCAAAAACAAAAAGGGTCTATCTAGCATCCAATGAAATAGTCCACAACGGATGCGGTAGTCAATAAAACCGAAGTGCAAAGGAAAGCACATACACCATCCAACAAAGTAGTCCACATGGGGGTGACGATTGTTATAACAAAGGAAAACAAAAATGGTATTTCTAATGTCCTACAGAGTAGTCCACATAGATGAGACAACAATGATAAACAATATAACACATCTTCAACGATATAAGTACTAAAATAACCGAAGTAGTTCAACTATATTAGTACAGGCTAAGCAAACATGCATTACAAATGTTTAAAGAATAGTCTTACAAATGGATACAAAACACGTGTGAAAATGTGCTAGCCTGAGACAAGATTTTGAATTAAGAAAAAGTTCCAAGACACATATGTACACCATACATCACTAGTCCCAACAGTGGGACATTGGAGCCACTCCTCGCTCCTCAAAGAACATAATATAGACTCTCAAGGCTATGTGTGAGGAGCTAAGGTGAAAAGTCCTTTGGTCATACAATGAGGGGGTATATATAGCCAAGGGTGATGGTTGACCCTTGTGACTCCTGGACTTTCCTCATGACTGTTCAACTTCCTATGACTTTTCAAATGACGTGACTCTTCAACTTCATATGTGCGTCCCTTGGACTTTCACATTACATTACATTTGATTACAACAAGTATGGCCCATAGTAGTGATGTAGCCAAGACAACTCATGACACAACTCGACATGACACTATTGACATATACTAGCTAATTGTGGTGGCCTTGTTGAGCTGCTATGCTGCTAAGTGATGGATGTACTCTTGGTGTGTTGTGTCTTCAGCTCTGCATGGAAAAGTGTTGCGGGGTCTTCGATGGTCTTGGTCTTTGCTTGATGGTTCAAAAAAATGTATCCCTTTCGCTTGTTTCTCCATGTGCTTGGTACCTTTTTTCACTTGCGTGCAAGTCTTCTAGCATGAGCTAGTTCTTCATCTTGTTCATCGTTGTTCCTTGTTCCATTAATGTACCTGTTCCTACAATTCACTCATGAAGGGATGAAAACAAATCCAAAAATATCTTAGTCTAGCATGATGCATTATTTTCGGTTTTAGGTCCAGGTGATTGGGAGGGAGGACAAGACACTAAAAATGCACAAAGAAAAACTCAGGCTGAGATGAGAGGCTCTCAAGTACTACCGAGAAAAACCACGTAGAGATTCACTGGGAGGTGAAATTGCACAATCAAGGACAAAACTTCACAATTCCTAGGAGGAAGACAAGGCAGGGTGTCAAGGGGAACTGCTCGACAATTTTTTGCAATTTTCAGTGTGAGGATTGAGCATGTCACTTGGGGTTCGACTGAGAATCTACACAATTTTCAGAAGAGAGACATAGAGCTGGGTAGCAAGGGATAGTGGTAGGAAATTCTACACAATTTTCCAGAGAAAGGCATGTCGGGTTGCAGTGAGCTGCTGGTTATAACTGTGCATTTTTGAGAGATAGTGTAGGACAAACAATTGTTGCGCAAATTACGGAAATAGTGCAGAGCGGGGCAACAATAGGTGTATGAGCCAAATCTGGGAAATTGTCAAGGACAGTGCAGAGCAAGCTAGTAGGAGGCCCGATTTAGCATGATTGTGCAATTTCTGTAGGGAGTGAAGGGCAAGTAGCTGGGTATGTCTGCACAATTTTGGAGAGGAGTGCAGCCCCAGGTCATAGTGTAGTGTAGATTTATGGTTGACTAGAGGGAGGCTTGATAACTGATGCTACGGGAAGCGTGGAGTGGATCGGGCCTCGACAGAACTTCTGCGCAATTCTGGGAGACAGTCAACTTGCTCACTTCTAGGATTGCGTAGTGCAGCTGGCCGGGAGCACAACCTAAAGCATTGCAAATTTCATTGGTAACAGAGCGAGGTCACTGAGAGCTAAGATTGCACAATGTAGCTTAGTCGAGGTCTGGTTAAAGGGGTTTATCTAGTTGATAGATTTTCAGGAAAAATGGCTTAAGTGTGAGAGAAAGTGAACTTGTGTAGACATGACATTTTGATCAGACACTTAACATGACTTGACGAAAAGACACAGAAAACTAACCAGACAAACATGTGCTCAACGAGACTATCTTAAGGTTAAGAGCGACAAGTGCAACACTTGAGATAGACCGTCGAACGACCATGATGACACGTGCGTGACAACGCTTACAAATTTGTGTGTGAGTATGGTTGATGTTCAAAGAGCGAAGACAACTCATGCACATAAAGAACAACCTTGAAAATCGTGAGAACAATATCAGAAGCATGAAAAAGAAATCAACATGCCAAAAGACGACTGTTGGTCAGACAAGAAAAGGGTGTAAAAGACTCTACAAGAACTCATGGACTGAGCTCGAGTGTTTACAACTATCAATGGAAAAAACAAGAAAGGCTCTAAAATTTGGATGCATGCCAAAATTTTGGAGGGTGTTGCAGCCACTATAACAAACCATCATATTAGCATGTCTTGATGCGGGTGGAAGAGATATATTTTTTTGACCTTGACCTTGATATATGAACTATTGGGTCAAGGGTGAAAATACTTTAATAGATCATTTTCATTTTTGGCATTTTAACAATTTTGGCAACACATTTTGATAAAATTTTTTTACAAAAGGCAAGAAACTGGTGCACCGAGTTTAATATAAATCATGAGGGGTCGACAGATTATGTGATAGGTCACTATATCTCACATAGGAGTTAGGGTCAACTGGGGCAATAACACCATTGAGGTTCATCTCTGATAATAAGTGTAGAAATTCCTTGTAGATTGAAACTGCAGATTGTAACATCCTAAAACAATTGAATTGAATCTACTCTACTCATCAACGGAAACAATAAACGATCAATGAAATCAAGAAGCATATAAGAGAAAAATTTCAATCACACATAACCCAATGATTTTCTAGGGAAATACATAGCCAAAAACCCTTGCTATATGTATATTGCATTAATCAGAAAATATGAGAATATTACAATGCTTTGCTCAAGCCTGAGCAACCTCTGCACTATCTCTATCTATGTCACCGCTTCCCAGACAAGCTCAAGCCAATACTTAGCCAAGTTATTGCTTTCCCAAGTCCCTATTTCCTTGGCTTGTTCCATTGGGAATTATCCCCTATTTAATTGGGAATTTCCACAATTATGAATTACGTGATCCTCATAGGCCTTTCTTTGATTGCATGAACCATCAATTTAATTTAGATGATTTTACAACTGAGAGTAAATTGTCTTTGAACTCCAATATCAATCGGGTCTTCCTCTGATTTGACATGCATGAGTTAATTATGAGTGAATCTTTAGTTTACTGGTTGATCACTGCATGCTACACCCCACTACTGCAGGTTACACTCCACTACAACACTTTACACCCCACTACAACAGGTTACACCCCACTACTACAGGTTACACCTTACTACTGATGGTTACACCACATCACTACACCTCGCACTAATTCCCCCATCAGTTGGAACTAGTTTGACTTAATTTTACTCAGTTGGACTAAATTAAATAATTACAACTCAAAATAAACTCAACTAGTGTTCCTAATTGTAGGATACACTCTACATGACTCTAGCTAAACCCTCAACTTTAACTAACTAAGTTAACTAAGTCAAATTAACTTAGTTAACTATTACAAGTTGTCATGAGAGGTGGCATTACAATTTAATTCAAGAAAAAATTAAATTAGGATTTTCTTGTTGCATTTTCAACATTTAGGGCATTGGTTTCTCTGATTTATCTACAGGGGCAAGCTAAATATTTCATTCTGAAGGTTGGAAGGGCACTTCTCTGGTTATATTTTTCACACTAGTCTACTGCAGGGAATTGTTGGCCAGGCACGTCCATTGCACAAGAGGTAAAGGTTGAGGTCTCACCTTGTAGGAGTGTGACATTATTGCATTAGTGCCAATAAGCATGCCAGATATTGATCACTATTAGGTGGGAGAGAAGCAAATGACAAATTGACGAAACCTTGACTAAACTAGGGGTGGGGGGGTGAATCAGTTTAGTATACTCATGGACATTAATATTATTTGCTTAAAACTCATTAATTGAAACGTTACATGAGAAACTTAACAAATAATGACCAACATATTGAATATGTGAACAAAAAGTAATAAGCAAACCGAACCATCACATGAACACATAATAACAACACACATTGACACCAGATATATGTGGAAACCCATAAAGGCTGAAAACCACGGTTTTATTATTGATGTGATGCAAAGGAAAACTCCTACTCCTTATTACATCTGATTTTATGTAGGCCCCAACCTACAAGAGGCTGTTACCTCAATTTTCTCAATTTTCTACAAGCTGCAACATGTAATGAAGCTCCAATTCCCATATGATTTCTGTAGGCTACAACCAAAATGAGGCTCCTACCTCAACCAACTCCAACTAGATATTTATCAAACTTCAACTTGAAAGGAGGCTACCATCCCCTTATGCAAACATGGAATAATAATGTACTAGTTTACCTAGTCATAACTTTTGCATATCTCCATCTTCATTTCTGCATCTTCTTCCCTTCAAATTTGCTTCACATCAGCTTCATAAGTTCTAGGTAACTAATGCATAATATTTCAATTAACTCTCACACATTCATCCATTCTCTAACTTCTCGTGCCTTCCAAAATCACATCTTTTATAGAGTTGATTTTCTGGCTGTTTGTATCCCACATAGGAATATGAAGTGAATAGGCTTGACTCTTTTCCTTCCACTTCATTCATTTCCAAACTCTTCATATCTTGAATATTGGAACAAAAAAATAAATTATTCATCCAATATTAATTTCAGCCATATGTAATGATTAAATGTATAATGATTAAATGTATCAACCTAATGCTAACATCAAATGATAATATTTAGTATTAATGCATCACAACAATATTTGCAACATATTTTCCTTTACCTTAGAGTCTTGTCTTTGCATCACAACAATTAAGCTTAATCAACAATTTCACATCATACATTCTTCAATATATAAATATCTGCAACATTACCAAAACATTTTAATGTATCACAACTCCTCCTCTTTCTTCTGCTCCTTTGCCTTCTTTCGCTGCTTGCTTCTCCTTGTATTGTTGCTATTCCTTTCCCTTGCTACTACTCCTTGCATTGCTACTCTTTGTGCTGCTTCTTTGCTTATTGCTCTTGTGCTGCTCCTTTGCTTGTTATTCTTTGTGCAACTCTTTTGTTCCTTTGCCATCAATGACAATAATGCCAACAATCTCCCCCTTTGGCATTGATGGCAACACATTGATCGTCCCCATTTTGTCTTGAGAAGAGTCTTCCTTCCTCTGATTACCTCCCCCTTTGACATGAATGGAAAGGGGGTTACAAATGGTAAAACGAATTATTAGAGTTTCTCCACTCGAAAAGGATTATTAGGGCTGCTCTAGATTAAATGAATGTTGCTCCAAAATGACATATAAACATTGTTCCAAATATGATTTAGGATTTTCTTGTAAAATATTGCAAGATACTGCTGAGAGAACACTTTGATGGATATTATAATTTGCATACAGATAAAAAATAAGTTTTGAATAATACTCCATAACCGTGTATGTAATAGGAAATAAATCTGGAAGAATGAACTCTGCTCTAATGTTCATAAATCAATGTGTATGTTATTTAAGCCACTTCCAAAGCAGCAAAACCACTTCCACTTCAAATTGATAATAACTTCAATGCAAAACTCAAGCTAACTTATTAAGGGGTAGCCAAAAGAATTTTCAAAAAGGTTTTCAAGTTATGAACGAGAAACATGATATGTCTCTCACTTGAACCATTGCAGCAACCACAAACATCCATTTCATTTCAATTGTGAATTTTGAAGCTTCCATAGGGGCCTCTCATCTGAAGCATATATATTTTCTAGTTTATTGAACCCAGAGAAGATTGTCCTTCAATGGTTGCAAGAGAATTAACATTTTTGCTCCAATTTAGGAGGCAATATAAACCACAGTTTAATTTTCAAGCAATAGTTGAAAAAAAACATTTGTTTAAGAAAAATATATAGTGCTTCATTGATTCTAAGAAGTTCCCTAGCATTGATAGCCACAAAAATTATAATTATTGCCCAGCTAAATATGTTGTCTTGCATCAACAATATATTAAACATTATGCCATGTCAATATCCCTATGCTTCCTCCATAATCTTGAAGCAATGGGTGATCTCTGCTTTCATTGGGCAATGAATGAATGTTGCTACTACACAATATGAATGCGGCCTCTATCTGCCTCTAGCTGCCTATATATGGTTGGGGATGTATAACATTATTCTTTCCCTTTTCTTTTCTTCCAAAATCTTTTAGAGTATCAAAAACCCAAATGAATGCTACTATATCCGCAAACATTCCAGCGATGCATACTTTTCAAACAATTTGATGACGGGTCCATTGGCATTGGGATAATAATATAAATCTCAGCAGTGAAATTAATGATAATAGATATATATACATATATGTATATATTGGGAACACGTACTAGCTCAAATTTTATCTCAAAGACTCAAGGTTCATCCAGTTATCAAGAAAAAAGTTCAAAATTTAAATTCTCAGCATTGGTATATAAGGGTGTTGTTTGAGGCGCTTGCTTTGGTGATGTACCTTAATGCTGAAAAGGAGGTGATGTCCCAGTGTGTTGCTTTATTTGGGAAGTTTATAGCTATGCGGGAACCTAACATTCAATATTTTGGGCTGGAAAATATGACTAGAATGTTGATGGTAACATATGTTCATAAGAGTATAAAAAAGGCACCAAGCTTAAATTATTACTTCTTTAAAATATCCTGACATAAGTATACGAAGACGAGATTTGGATTTGTTATATGGGATGTGAGATGTTACCAAAGCGAAGGATATAAGATGCATTCTCTATCCTCGTAATATGCATACGTCCCAGCAATCCCACCAGCTGTATGGGAAAACGTATCAAAAGCAACCTAATATGCACAACTACCGGAAAATAGATATATAGGAGCAATCGATCCAACATCTTAGTAAGTGCCATCAGCAGAAGCCCCGTTTGGCAGCCATAACCCATTATTAATGAAACCATTTCAGTTCACCCTGTTAATGTGCCAATCGAAGATTCAGTTCGAGTGAACACGCGAACGCAAGCGAAAACGTTGGAGTGTCTATTTCTTATAAATCAAGAAACATCCTTAGTTGGAGCAACGGACTCAGGGAATGGGTAGTACATGGAATAAAGAAATGTTCTGAAAGAGTCGTCGTGACATAAGTCGACAACGAGTGAATGATTATGCGCCAAGAAAGAATGACAACTTGTTGTTTGGAGATTGTATTCTGTTCATCGTGGAATTGTCGGTACAGTTACTTCGAAAATAAAGATTGGCCTGAGGACCATGGAAAATAGGACGCTATGCACGTAGGAAGGTTTCGACTATTATAGACTTATGGTTAAAGGTCAAGTCTTTCTGGCTAGTGCCGAGACCTTTAATAAGCAAGCATTATTTCGCAATGTAGTTTTATCGCTAGCTTTCAAGACTCTGCGTGCTGAGAGTTGGCGCCTACATACCAGGTTTCTTTCGTACCAAGCCATTCAGGAAAGCTTCAATATTCCTTTACTCCATTCGCAGCATGATCAGATTAACATTCCATTCTCTGTAACTGACTCGCCCAAGGCAAGACTAACTACAATTACACCCACCATTACGGCAACAACCATTGTTTATTGCATGGACTCTCAGAGAATTCTAGTCTGTGGAGGCCTAAAAAGAATTACCAAAATGGGAGAACAATGTTACATTCCCACGACTCTTCAATTATACCTGAAATGGATTCGATAATAGAGCCATGATAGCACGACGAGAATTATGTTAGAGAGTTGGTAAGGGTGAATAAGCGCAGGAGAAGGCCGCTCACCCCCAATTCTTTGATGCTGAATCGCTGGATTTTCCATGCAACGGCGATCAAATTGAACAGATTCAGGCACAAATTCCCCATGGTATGTAATCCTAACCACACCCCTTCATATTTTAATGTCAGAGAGATGTGCGATGAATCTAACAGAATGCTCGGAGAAGAGGATATTGTGGACATTAATTACACTATAACCCATATGCAAACTTCATCGCTACAATATGCCAAAAATAATGCAGGTTACCAATAATATCTCGACTTGTGACCAAAACAATAAAGTTCAAGTCTGCACACTATTTTAATGCTGCTCCACGATATGATTTGAAATGAAATATCATTGCCAAACTGCATTGGTAATATATTGCCACGTTGTAGCATCAATGCCATCTATAACGCTATCACCATTTAATAACAATGCCAGGTCTCCCATAGCCATTGAATAATTGTCCAATATATTTATTTAACACTGTAAAGATATACAGGTAGCATCATAGTTCAAGTTGTGAATATATTATACCACTGTCATCATACCGATAATGCCCAAATGCTGCAGAGATATACTCATTGCATTATAATTCAGATTTCCATAGTGCCATAAAACTAATAACGCTCAAATTACATGCATGTAGTTGGTTGACATATGAAGATTCTAGACCGTTGGCATATTAATCGCTATCATTATCTTCCAACGCATTGGTTCCTCCAGCGTTTTCCATTGCCATTTTCTCCTTCTATCAATCTGATACCTCTGTCCATCATAATTCTCCTCATCGTACCTATGAAGTTTACCTTTGCCTTATATCATAGCTGATCGTGTTGGGTATATGGTTAAAGTCTCACATTGACTAGAAGTGGGGAGGATCATGGGTATATAAGGAGGGACAAATATCTCCATTGGTATGAGACCTTTTGGGGGTAAAGCCCAAAAACAAATCCATGAGGGCTTAGGCCCAAAGTGGACAATATCATACCATTATGGAGATATGTGGTGTCGGTACAGTTAGAATACTACACTAGTGTAGTGTATAGTTTGTATACCATTTTCTTCAGCTCCTTTCCTAAAATGCCAACTTCACTATAAGAGATTTCACGAGCTCCCCTTTTTCTTGAGCTCCTTTCCTAAAATGCCAACTTCACTATAAGAGATTTCACGATCTCCCTTTGGTTCCCTTATGCATATGGATATCTCCCCCCCTTTTTCTTGAGCTCCTTTCCTGAAATGCCAACTTCACTATAAGAGATTTCACGATCTCCCTTTGGTTCCCTTATGCATATGGATATCTCCCCTTTTTCTTGAGCTCCTTTCCTAAAATGCCAACTTCACTATAAGAGATTTCACGATCTCCCTTTGGTTCCCTTATGCATATGGATCTCAGATTGCTGCTCAATCTATTCTCATTGAATACTCTCGAATAGAAACTGCCTTTATGTAGTTATGGGTTGCACCACTATTAATCCATCACAATCACTGACCGTCTATACAACTCCTATTCTTTGTCATATAGTCATAGTAAAAAATATCTTAGAAGGGGCACATTCGATGATAGTTTGGTCCAACAAAATTCTCTTCTTTGTTGTGGAGATATTTATGAACTATACAGTGAATTGCAGGTCCTTTTTGTAGGCCCATTTCACATATAATGACTTGCATGATCCACTAATTATGCAATTTATTTTATTTTATTTTTGGCACGACAAAATAACCATTGAGTGTAGACTTCTTGACTATGTCCTCAATTTCTGCATGTGAGAGTACTCTTGGAACATCATTCATTATGTAGATTTTCTTTTCAAGGTTGGCCTAACCACACTTTCCAAATGGTGCAGTTCCAACTGCAACATTCTTCTTTTATATCTACTCCATTTAGCGTGAAATTTGTTTACCTTCTTTGTAACTAATTCATTGTTAGCTTGGTCAATCTCTATTTTGTGCAAATGTTAAGTATAAGTCTAGTTTTATGTAGCAATTTCAATATAGCGTTAAAAGAGAAGGACAATCTATTATATACAAGAAGAGACATTTTCTTTGTGAATGTATTTTGAATAACCATCTCTTTTCTAATGTTACCCAGCAAGGCAGGAGTGGAAATTGTTGTTGTTCTAACCATAACATAGGTCATCTTCCTTCATTATTTTGAAAACATTTGAAGGTTTTTGAAATTGGCCTCTTTTATTAACAAGTAACATAAGAGTTGAGGAGGAAGAGGTGTCTTGCTTCTTTTCTTCTGTGAAGGTAATTCTTCATTGTTTTACTAATGATAAGTAAACCATCACATCTTTGTTATACTTTATGTACAAGATTGGTGTTGATCTCTTGTGGCATTTGAATATAGAAGAGAGTATGCAAAATGGTGGGCTCCGGTATTGCAGCAACAATGCTGCAACTCCTGGGACTCCCTTCTTTACTTTTATCAACCCGGTAGTTCATAACAAACTTGGAAGCGACGGTGCTGTATGCACAAGTACTAGCTCTTGCCGCAACTGTCACTTGGTCAGCTGGCACAAGTCCGCTAGGGGCTCAAGCCAACTTATATGATCTATGAGAAGAAGCTGTTTAACTGATGGATGGAAGCTAACTCGAAGGAAGCTAATCTATTTGCAGAAGGAAACTGAAAAGCTGAGAGTAAACGAAAACCCTAGCAAACCCGAAAACCCTAGCAAACCCTAATTTTACCAGCTAGCTCTACTGATACAAGAAAGAGGATGCAAGTTACTGGGAGAGATGCCATTGACTTCTAAGAAGATGAAATGCATGTATGTAAGCTATGTCTACAGCAAAATCTGAAAGAATCATCTTTTTTTTTTTTTTTGAGTAAGTTGTCAGAATTATCATGCACGCGATTTAACTGTTTTGACTGTACAGAGGTGGATTGGCGAGAGGAAATGCTTGGAAGAGGTCGGGAAGATTCAGAGAGGGCCTAAGGGGTCCCTAGCACCCTTCCTGAGAGTTTCACAGAGTTTGGCCTTCAAGAAACCGCTTTCGTGAGCTTCTATAGGAAGTCTGCAGGGGTTCTACAAGATGTCTGGAGTTTCTACAGGATGTCTGTAATTTTCTATAGGATGTTCAGAAATGGGATTTTGGAACATGGATGGAGGGAAAAAGGTGGATGAATGAGTATGGAGGTGAAATAGGGGTTTAGGGCAGTTCAAGACTTGGAGGATGGAGTTGAGGAGTGACGCAGATGGTTAGGTTTGTTCAAGGAGGGATGAAACGATGTTGCACAAGAAGATGAGAATCATGGAAAAGTAAGCGAATGAGGCAAATGTAAGGTAAGGGTTCTAAGTGAAGGATGGAGTAGGTAGGTTGGATGGAGTATGGGAAGGATAACAGGTGCTCTGCAAGTGGTTTTTCAAACTGAACAAACAAACACTTAGAAAACCTATGACCTAGTTACTTCACTCTATTCTCACCTAAGTAACAGCAAAAGGAAATGAATAGAAGTTTATTTGAAATTAAATGCGTGAAATAACTATACAACTAAGTAATCATAAACTGAAGCATTTAAACGCTACTAATATCAGCATCTGCAAATGAGGATTCCAACACTAAGAATTGCATGACAAAGCAAAACAATGTTTTTGTTGGTAGCAATGTCACCTTTGTCCCAGCTCATGATCCCACTGAGGGAGAGGTGAGATCAGAGGTGCTTGATGGCCTTTTTCTGGAGATCTTCCCTATTACTAATCTATCAACTAAATTTGAGCATGCAAAAGCCTATCTGATCATTAACCATGACCTATATAACCAGCAAGGTGTTAATCTACTAAATAGAAATTATTTTGCAAAGACATAAAGACAAATAACAATACATGAAGGAGGCCTTGGCTCTTAGGTTGGGCCCAACCCCAAGAGCTACAGGCTCCTATAAAAAACCTAGAGCTGATGCTAAATAGAACTGCTTTTCATTATCCAAAAATAATCATCACAGGAAAGTTATACAACAGTAGCTACAAGAAAACGAGCTGAGAAAATGACAGCACTCTAGTGCAAAAATACAATAGTTCCAAAAGTAAACTACAAAGGTCGAGGCCTTCCTATTTATACACTACGAGGGGCCTAGCAGCCCTCCTAAATTCAAGGGACTCGGTTGTTCCAACTGCTAGTAAACAGTCACTCTTCCCAAAGTTGCTTGGCTGCCTTTAGGATTCGTTTTGGTGGCCTGTTGGGCTTGGAGTTGAGGGTGGAGATTTCGAGGAAGGGCCATTCGATGCTAGAGACAACCTCCCTACGAATCCTCACCTCAAGCTTGGCTGTCACCTGGCCCATAATTACTTGGTTTTGCTCCAAAACTTGTCCAAAAAACCTGAAATAACAACGTATTAGCCTCCCTGGTAGAGTGACCACCCTTATTCATTCAAATAACATAAACATACTGAAAAAACATGCATAATCCATTGAAAATGGAGGATTGAACAAGGAAAATTAGGCAAAATGAGCCCAATAAGTTACCTAATTCAGGGCTCATCATCACCCCCCTGCTAAATGGGTTGCTCATCCTCTGAGAAACTAGTCCAACTCATCGTCCTTGATAGCCTTGACCACCTCCCTCACATCCCAGGCCTCTGAAGTGATGTCTTCTTCACGGTCATGAATTCCTACTTTGCTTTCCACTTCTTTCCACTGCTTGTGTTCCTCCTCTTCTCTGACTCCCTCTAACAACCCCAAAAGCAAGGGAGGACTGAATTTGAGGCCGATCCAACTGGCCTGAAGATTCTGCATGGATTGTTTGTAGAGAGGCACTCTTGCCAAGGCCTCCCTCATCCTTGTGGGGGTGTGGTATTCTCTAATCTTTAGGCTGTGGGACAGTGAATTCCACCTTCGGGAGCAAGCATGAACACAGTTATCCCCCATCAGTCTCTCCATGTCCTCAAAATGGGCTATGGCTTGGGCTTATCGTCCGATGTAATCTGGTAGGGCCTGAGGGTCATTGGCCATGTGCTGGTGGGCGAATATCAATGCTAAAGGATCCTCTGGTTTTTCTCTAATCAATAGTGGATCATGTAGCTCTCTGTTCATAATGTTTTGGACCTCTGCTACTCTCTTTTCTTCATGATTTAGCCAAGAGGCCATGGCCATAAGTTGTACGTCCCCTACCGCACATTAGGGTCCCACAAGTTCATGTTGGGAAGGGCCAAGTTGTGTAGGTAAAACTCTGATAGCTTGGCCTTGTCTTCGGATGCGCTACTGTCACATAGAGCCATAATTGAGAGTAGTTTTGAAATGGAGTGATACCTCTCTGTGCCAAAGTGTTGATCTGAAACTGAAACCACTGATCCCTAAGGTATAGGGCGTAGGATTTGGCCAGATGCCTACATTGCAGAGATTCCATTGCCCAACTGGCCATGTAGGCTAGTTGGGCCTCCTTTTCTTGTACCTACTGTTTCAAAGACTGTATCTCTAGGCCTGCTTGCAATTCTTTTTCCTGTAGCTGTCGATTCAATGTCTCAATTTCAGCCTACATCCCTTCCCTTCTCTGCTATTCATCAGGTATTTCATTGGCTGTTGTGGGCTCCTCTTGTTGCTCTTGTCTGCCCAAGGTGTGGGGCCTATCCTCCATAAGGTGTCCCTGTAACTGTAGCTGTTGTTTGAGCAACGCATTTTCTTCCTGGAGCTTGGCCCGCTGGCTGCTTTCTACATGCTGTACCAAAGCCAATTCTTTCCTTGCCCTTTTGAGCTATTCCTCCAAGGGACCTATATTTGCCACACCCTTGGACTTGGTGATTTTCATCCAAGTGTGGGTCCTCACTCTCTCTTCCTCCAGTGCAAAGAAGAGTGGCACTGCAAATTTTTGGGGAGTTATCCTTCCCACCTCTAGCAAGTTGTAGTAAGAGCCCAGGTTGGGCTGGGGGCTTGGTTCCTCAATTTTCTCAGTCTTTTCCTCCTCTTGGGATGATGTAGCTGCCTTCTCTTCCAACTCTTCGGTCTCCTTTAGCCTAGCCAATGTATCATGTAGAATTGTCTTAGCATTCTGTAGAGAGGCCTTTGTGTCCAACATTTTCATTCTTTCTCTCCAGGTGGATGTCTTCGGGCTCCCTCGTTCATAAGTGATGGATGCCTTGGAGGGAGACCTCTCCTTTTGCGTAGCTGGGGTGTCTACAATCGTGATTGGTTCTTTTGACAGTGGTTGGGGTTTGCCAGTCTTTATCCTCATGCTCCTTCTTGCCTTAAAATACATAGGAGGCTCCCTTTTTCTCTTCCCTTTTTGCTCTGGGGTTGTGCTTAAGGTAGCCAGCACTGTTACTGCCTCCCTGGCCAAGATCCCGGGTGATTTCTCCTTTTTCTTCTCTGCCTCCATACTTCCTGTAGAAAGTCCCGTGCTGACTGTTTTCTGGCTTCCTGTAGAAACGGTTTTTTAGCTTCCTGTAGAAACGGTTTTCACTGTCTTGGCCTGCTTGGCTGGGGGTGCCTTCTCTTTCAATTTTGTTGTGGTTGCCTTGGGTGTGCCCTCACTTTCTTGGACTTTTTCAGTCCTCTCTGCCCTGATTTGCAATCGTTTCTCCCTTGGTGTTTGTGCCTTTATTCCACCCACAGTTTTGGGCTCGACAACTTGGCCTTTCTTTTGTTTCTCTTCTTGTTCTTTCTATGGTGGTCTATCCTGGGTTTCCTTACCCTTGGCTTTCTCTTCGGCTTCAAGGTGTTTCCCTTCTTCATTGCGGGATGAGGTGAGTTCCTCGGTCATAATTCTTATATCGTCATCTTTGGACATATTGCAGAAAATTTCCCAGGAGAGGGGGACAACGTAGGTATGGAGGCCATCCTCTACCAGAAGCTTGATGAGACCATGATGGGCTAGCTGATTTGGTGTTCCTTCCTTCAGTTTTGTGCCACATTCAATCAATGATTACAAGAGAAAACAGGGGATGCTTAACTTCTGCTCTGGGGGTAGATCCAACCCATGTCTTAGTTCTTTTAGCAACCAGAAATGATAGCCGTAAACAATACTGAACCGCTTCTCACAAGTAATGTATTTCATAATTTGGAGACTGGCTTTACTCCACAGAGGATGTAAACTAGCCCTCCTTACCCCATTCTTATCTTCTACAAACTGTTCCTCTGGTAGGAAGAATTCTTTCTTGGATTTTTGGCCTAGCCCTCTCTCCTCTTTGCTCTAGGGTATCCCCAATGGCAGGTCAATGACTCGACTAATGAGTTTAGGGGTTAGATTTAAGGTCAACCCTCTGAAATTCATAGTGGCTAGTGTCTTTGATTTAGGTTGTAGAGACAACAAGAATTCTTCTGTTATTGCATCGTCGTGTCCTTGAATTTTGTCACAAAATGCCATCTAGTTGGCACGGGTGAAGAGGTCCACTACTGCGGGGTGTTCACACAATTTTCTAGAATATGAGGGTTCCTTCCTGATAAACCCTCTTGGCATGGTGAGAGTACTCTATTTTGGCTTGTGCTCTGATCAGAAAGGGGTATTCTGTTTATGGTTTCCTCCCATGAACTTTGAAGACAGTATCCCTCAGGCGTTTATATTTCACTTTGCCCTAATTCCTTGGTTATAATGCTGTTGCTACCCAAAACTCGACTGTCAAAAGGGAATTAGACTCCCACAGATAGAGTGCAGAGCTTAATTTTCATCCCTAGCATGCATTCAACAACATAAAAGTCACATTCTTCATGCACAGGTTAGCCCTCAGAGCGGTTTATCATTTCTGTAGGAGGAATTTCTTAACAAGAACTGTGGAGGATAATTTGATGCAGAACCAACTGAAAAATTCCATGTATCACACAGGAAAACTACTGTTCTTGACCCACAGGCAGACTTGCTTCTAGTTCTCCTACTCTAGATAGTTTAATTCACCACCTTTCGAAATATCATGCATGGGAATGGTGTTTTTGAGCCTACCTCTCTTCGAAACTCCAATTTTGACACAGGCAGTCTAGGTTTCTCTGCTCTGGGAGGCTATGCCGTGTTTCCTGTAGAGCTCCTTCCTGTAGAGAGCTTTGCCGGATACTGGAGGATGTCACGACGCTTTTGAATGAGCCTGAGATATGGGAGGATTTTGAAATGTGCTGAGAAGCTCGAGCTAACAAACTGCAGAGGAGGAGGACACGTACTTTGTTGAAAATGGTTGCAAGTGTAAATGACAGCGGTTCATCGTGAGTTCTTCGACTGAGTAATTTCGAATTATGGCGCAATTCCTGGTGAGGGGGTGAGGTGTCCAGGCCGATCCGTTAGCCAATGTCATGACCATTATTCACCTGCGTGTCTCTGGCCGCCATTACTTCCCCTCTGCCATTAACCGTCGCCACCATTGTCAGTCCGCCGATTTCCCGACTGGACACTTCCCACGTGTCGGCTGCACGTCTCTTTAGCGTAACCGAGATCGTTCGGATCCCACGAGGCCATTCGACTCACTGTGGGTGGCCAGTTGACTGGCCACCGAATTCGTTCAACCCGCACCATTTCACAGATATGCAGTTTTCAGAGTATAGTCTATGCAATTTGACGAATAAGGTTAGACACTTACTTGTGTAGCCGTGGACGTGTTCTGTAGGCTTTGGGATGTGGAATGATGGCGGCTCACTACTGCTTCGTGCACAGGTGCTGGAACTCCTTCTTTCATTGGCTGATGTTGTATGCACGGCTTCGGGACCCGATCCTCTGGTCGTAAACATTGCATGCACAGGCTCCGTCTGATTTCAGCTGTTGAGGAGGTGTTCACGTCTGAGTGGAGCTTGTTACGTGTTCCCTGTGTCGATTTCAACTGTTATTGACTCCATAGTATGTGCTCCAGACAGATTAGCTCCTACAGGATTCCTGTAGGAGATCCTGTAGCTGTTTCTCCTCCTGGGATGCAGGCTAAACAAGCAGGGCTACATTCACTGCTGAAGAGTCTAGGTGGAGCTTGAACGGGTAGAGTGTGCGAGCCTTTGTTGCTTGATTTTTTACTTGAAATTTTTCCTCTTTTTCTTTGCCGTCAACCTGAGGAAAACAGGGTTTCTGAAATGACTGCGTAGGAACACACGACCAGGTGGGTGACAGAGGTGTCAAGAGATGAAACAGGGTGCCACATGGTGTTGGATTGGATAGAGGTGTGGCCTCAGGTCTATCAAACTGATCCCAACCATCAGATTCCCTCTCAAACTTGAATTTGGCTCATCTGAAAGTTCTACAAGATGTTTTCTGTAGAAATTCAGGACTCCCTATAGAAAAGCATGGAACTTCCTGTAGAAAAGCCTGGAATTTCCTGTAGAAAGCCCAAAACTTCCTATAGAAGGCCCAATCTCAACCCGAATGTGACCAAATCCTAGGATAGGTGAGTGGCCATGGAGGGGGTGTCTAAAGGGGTGTCCTTGAGCCTGGTATGGACACCTGTCCTCGTTTTGCGCAACCTCTTTTCTTGCAATGTAGGATGTCCTGCAACCTGCAATTACTTCACAGAGATTAGTCCTGTTTTCCTTTTTTTTTCTCTCTCTTTTTTTTTTTTCAATGAGACAGCTAGGGCGCTGCAATGAGGTTTTCACCCTCACTGTCTGCCCTGGGCGCCTCAAAGAGGTTTTCACCCAAGGATCTTTTTATTCCACATTTTTTTATTTCTCTTAGCGATAGTTGGGGCGCCTCCATGAGGTTTTCTCCCTCACTGTCTGCCTTGGGCGCCTCAGAAAGGTTTTCACCCAAGGATCTTTTTTATTTCTGTTTTTTTTTTATCAAAGTGTGGGTGGAATAGGGGCAGAGCCCTGCTCCACTACTAGCACTGATTTTTCCAAAGTTTCAATGAACTCCTGCCTCGAAAGAGGTTTCCTGTAGATTTTCAACCGATGTCCATTGACAAGCATGGGGATGGCTTCTTCATCAATGGTCCTGATAAGGACTGAACCATTGTCATTACACTTCTCCACTGCATATGGTCCTAGCCATCTTGTCCTCAGCTTTCCTTTGAAATCCTTATATCTTGAGTCATACAGTAGCACCCAATCTCCCGGCCGGAATTGCTTTTCATTAAGGTGCCGGTCATGCCATATCTTCCTCTGAAGTTGGACTACTTCTGAGTGGAGGAGGGCCTGCATTCTTTGTTCATCTAATCCATTTAGCTACAGTAATCTTTCACATTGAGCATGGCTGAGATCTAGGTCCAGCTGAGCTGCCACCATCAATGTGTTATACTTGAACTCTATGGACAGAAAAGCTTTCTTCCCGTAGACCAGCTCATAAGGTGTGAAACCGGTTGTAGTTTTCCAAGTGGTGTTGTAGGCCTAGGTGGCCTCAACTAGGTGATCTGCCCAATCCTTTCTACTGCTGCTCACCACCTTAGTCAAAATCCCTTCCAATGTTCTATTAGTGACTTCCACCTGTCCATTTGCTTGGGGATGATATGGGGTGAAAGTCCTGTGCTTGATATTGTGATGAGCGAGCAAATCTTCAATCAGGTTGGAGGTGAACTGGCTTCCTTGATCGGTGACTAACTCTCTTAGGTAGCCAAACTTGTAGAAGATGTTTTCCCTTAAGAACTCAGCCACTTTCGCTTATGTCGCTGCCTTGATTGCCTTTGTTTCTGCGCACTTTGTCAGGTAGTCGGTGCACACAATGATGTAAGACCTTTGATTTGAAGGAGGGTTGATAGGTCCCACGAAATCCATGCCCCACTTCTCAAATGGCTCAAAAGTCACTTGAGGTTGGAGGGGCATTTCATCCCTTGGAGTAGGTTTCCCCATCCTCTAACATCGGTCACACTGGCTGATGTATCTTCTGACATCTTGATGAAGAGTAGGCCAATAGTAGCCAGTCTGTAGAATTTTGAAGGCGGTCCTTTTTGCTGCAAAGTGGCCTCCACATGGTCCATCGTGACAGGTTAGGAGGATGTCAAATACTTCCTCTTCCCTAACACAAAACCTCAAGATCTGATCTGGGCTGAGTTTGAATAGGTTGCCCCCAATCCAAGTGAATGGGGCACTCTTCCTCACGATTCTGCTCTTCTCCTTTGAGGACAGATGCGAAGGGAACTGTGCTGAGACCAAGTAGTTTGCTATATCATCAAACCATGGAGAGAGTACTGAGATAGCAAACAAGTGTTCATCCGGAATCTGGCCATCCACTGTCCCTTCCTCACCTGCAGGCAAATCCAATCTAGATAGGAAGTCAGTAACAACATTTTCCATACCTGGCTTGTCAACAATAGTCAAATCAAATTGCTGCAACAAAAGTAACCATCTAACGATACGAGCATTCACATCATTTTTATTCATTAAATATCTAATCGCAGCATGATCAGTGTGTACAAATGTTTGATAACTAGTGATGTAGTGTCTAAACTTATTTAAGGAATAGACTATGGCCAGGAACTCTTTCTCGGTTACCATATAGTTCATCTCTGCCTTGGACAGGTTTTTGCTAACAAAGTATATGGCATATGGCAATTTCTCCTCAACTTGTCCTAAGGCTGCTCCTATGGCCTTGTTCGAGGCATCAGTGTGGATGTGGAAAGGTAGGGCCCAGTTTGGACCTCTCAAGATCGGGGCGGATACCAGCTTACCTTTCAACTCATCCAGAGCCCCTTGGCAGTCATTAGTCCATTTAAATTCGACATCTTTTCCTAAGAAGCTAAACAATGGTGAGGCTAGCTTACTGAAATCTTTGATGAATCTTCTATAATATCTTGCCAAGCCTAGAAAACTCTAAACATCTCTCACCTTTTGACGAGGTGGAACCTTTTGGATGATAGAAATTTTGTTAGGATCCACCTGCAATCCTTGCTGAAAAATGGTATGACCTAGCATGGTCCCTTCAGTCATCAGGGATTCACATTTTTCAAGACTGAGGAACAGGTTCATCTCAATGCACTTGCTTAAAACTTTTCCCAGGTTGGACAAGGCTTCTTGGAAGTTAGACCCATAAGGAGTAAAGTCATCCATATAGATTTCCACTGAATCATGAACCAGCTCAGCAAATATGCTCAATACTGCTCTCTGGAAAGTGGCAAGAGTGTTGCATAGCCCAAAGGGAAGGACTCGGTAGGAAAAGGTACCCCATGGACAAGTGAAGGTGGTCTTATCTTGGTCTTCTAGGTTTATTTGGATCTGATTATACCCGCTAAACCCATCCAGGAAAGAAAAGAACTTCTTCCCTGCTAATCCATCCAACACTTGATCTATGAAAGGAAAAGGGAAATGGTCTTTCTTGGTGGCCTTGTTAAGTTCCCAGTAATCTACATAGATTCTCCACTTCTCGTTCTTCTTGGGAACAAGCACTAGAGGTGAAACCCACTCACTATCGGAGATGGGGTAGATGAATCTTGCATCCAATAACTTTTGTAATTCCTCTTTGACAATGTCTTTAAGGGCTGGATTCATTCTCCTCTGAGGCTACCTGACTGGTTTACAATCCTCTTATTATAAATATGATGGGTACAGACCGAAGGATGGACTCCTTTCATTTCCTTATAACTCCAGGCAAAAGCCTCCAAATGGCGGTTCAACAAGCTACACAACTCCTTCTCCTGGGAGGGAGATAAGGAGGAGATGATATTTAAGGTTCGTTCAGGGCCAAATTCCACACTCTTAACTCTAGGAGAGGTCGGATTTGTCACACAGAGGTCCACTAGAGCACTGGCTTGGGTATCTTCCACCAACTCTTTTAATGACAGTGCACTAGAAGGTGGATTTTGAATCAAATTCTCAATCAAGTCATCCTCAGTTTGAGGGCCTCTTCTGGTGGCTTCTATGGTGCACAAAGGTGAAGAGTAGACCTCATCCTCATCTCCCTCTTCCAAACAGAGTGGTAAGTCATGTTCTAGCAGTGGTTGGGCAGGAGGATAAAGGACTAACTGCTTAGACATAGGCCCATTCTTGATGGTCATGCTTCTAGCTCGACAACTGATGTAAGCATACGCAGTAGCTAACCAAGGCCTTCCTAAGATGAGGGGGTATCCAGTAAGTTTTGCCTTTGGCTGAAGGACCAAGAAGTCAGCAGGGTACTCCCAAGAGTCAACATAGACCAGGAAATCTTCCACAATCTCTTCGGGAGTCACGGTGGAGTGGTCTGTTAACTGCAGTACTGTCGAGGTTTTCCTTAGGGAAGTCTGAAGGTTGAGTTTAAGCATAGTGTCCCTAGTCATCACATTAATGGTAGCCCCTAGATCAATCAAGGTATTGGGGACTATGGTGCCATTGATGTGGACATCAACTACATGACTCCCAGGGTCCAAATATTTTGGACATATTACTTGCCCCAACATCAGATCGGACAGTTGTCCTATGACATTGATAGTCAGGGCATCTCTCTTACGGCTGCTTGGGTGCCTGAAACACTTCTCGTTGATCAATTTGTTGTATATGGGTACATCTTTTATGGCCTAGAGAAGTGGTATTTTCACACACAACTGCTTGAGTTCTCCCAGAAGTTCAGTCTCCTCTGGGTTTGGTTGCGTGGTTATTGTTAGTCACTCAGGAAAGGGTGGAATGGCTTTGGGTTCACTTCCTTATTTCTCTTCCTCCTCCTCTAGGGGAGGAGGTTGGCATTCTGGGAGGACCTTCCTAGATCGCAGGTTGATCTCCTGGATCTCCATAACATAGGTAGGGCATGTTGTTTCCCCAGTATATACCTGCTGGGCCTATTTGTTGTTGGGGTTCGGGTTCGGTTGAGGAGGCATTTGGGGTTGTCTTGGAGGAGAAGGAGCTAATGGTTGTGGTTGAGCCGGTGGTGGAGGAAGAATGGTGGGAGGAGAGTTGTATTGGGGCCTCCACCTCGGTTGAGGTGCATTCCACTGAGGTTGTGGCTGGACATGAGAGTGAAACGAATGAGCAATAGGTTGAGTATGGTATTGAGATGGATAAGACCACGGAGGAGGTGCAGACTAGGAAGGATGAGCAGGGGGCCCCAAGAAGGTATATGAGCAGATTGGTTGGGGTTATAATAAGCTTGGGTTTTCCCTTGCATCCTCTGCTGGTAAGGTTTGGGCCCATGTGGCCTCCTTTGGTTGAGGAAGTAGAGAGGTTTAGTAGTCGCCTCAGTCCCCAGGTACATGGCTTTGAATCCGGGCAAGGTTCGGCATTGGTTGGTGGGATGGTATTCCTCACAAACGAAACACACCTCTACTGAGTGCAATGGACACTCGTTCTTAGGGTGTTTCCTCGTACATCTGGGATAAAAAATGGCCAAAGCCCTCTCAGCTTCCTCTTTCTTTTGTTGAATTCGGAAAGTATCAAGTTGCATGGCAATGGTCTGTCTCATCTCACTTTTGAGGTCTTCTATCTGATTAGAAAAATCATGCTTGGAGAAGGTGGTACTAGCTGAAAGTGGATGCCCCCTTCCTATTTTCCTGGCTGCCCTAGAATGGTTTCTAAACACAGTCTTTATGTCCTCATAGGGTAGTTGGTAGATGTCTCCTCCAGCTAGCAAGTGAAGGGTATCTAGTAGGTCTTCAGGGACTCCTCAGAGCAGAACCAACTTTAGAGATTCAAGGTCAAGTGTGCACCTGGCCCATTTATAACTAAGTTGGAACCTTTCCTCGTAGTCTTCTGAAGACTCATCATTTCCCATGGTTATCCGAAAGATTTCTCCCTTTGTTTCCTTTGACCTATAGTAGTCCCGGTATTTGTTGTTAAAGGCTTACTGCATCTAAGCCCAAGTAGTGATATTGTTTCCAGGTAACCCCATGAACCATCGGAGTGCTGCATCCTTGAGGGTAGAAGGAAAGAGTTTCAACTTTTGCTCGTCCTTAGCATAGTCATCAGTTCGACAAAGGACAACAAACTCAAACAGGAAGGTATCAGGGTCTTCAGTGGTCAATCCATGGAAGTGAGGTAAGGCTGAGGGACTTATGTTTTTCATTTTCATGTCCCCATCATACCATTTCTGCGTTCAACCATGGTCTCAAGAGGGATTTTCTCTTGCTCTTCTTCTGTTATAGGATCTTCGTATATCTCAGGAGGTTCACGTATAGGTTCTTCTAGATCACGGCCACCAAAGAAGAGAGAAGGGTGACTCTGTGATGTGGTCGGGGTGTTGGGTAAGAATTTTCCGGTATTGTCTCTATTCCTACGAGGCATGAAATGAAAGATTTTTGGCTGCTTTTGTTTTTTTTTCTCCTTGTACCTGCAAAACTGAAAATAGATTGAATTGCAAGTATCTAAAATCCATCTTGCTAAAATGAAAATGCAGAATTGAAATGAAAGCAGGAAAGAACTAACTATTTTGCTGAATTGAAATTGCAAGAATGAAATGCTAGGATATGCTTGGAAAATTGAAATTGCGGAATTGAAATGCTACTCTATGCTTGAAAAATTGAAATGCTAGTGTAGGAAAGCAGGAAATGTCTAGTCTACTTTTGCGGAAATGAAATTGCAGAATGGAAATGAAATAAACTACTTGGCAGAAGGTTGTAGAAGAAAATAGAAGAAAAGCAGCAATCACAAATACTCTGATGCTTCCCTAGCAATGGCGCCAAAACGAGTGGTGGGCTCCAGTATTGCAACAACAATGCTGCTACTCCTGAGACTCCCTTCTTTACTTTTATCAACCTGGTAGTTCGTAACAAACTTGGAAGCGACGGTGCTGTATGCATAAGTACTATCTCTTGCTGCAACTGTCACTTGATCAGTTGGCACAAGTCCACTAGGGGCTCAAGCCAACTTCTATGAGCTTTGAAAAGAAGCTGTTTAACTAATGGATGGAAGCTAACTCGAAGGAAGCTAATATATTTGCAGAAGGAAACTAAAAAGCTGAAAGCAAACGCAAACCCTAATTTTACCAGCTAGCTCTACTGATGCAAGAAAGAGGATGCAAGTTACTGGGAGAGATGCCATTGACTTCTAAGAAGATGAAATGCATGTATCTAAGCTATGTCTACAACAAAATCTGAATGAACCATCTTTTTGTATTTTTGAATAAGTTGTCAGAATTATCATGCACGCGATTTGACTGTTTTGACTGTGCAGAGGTGGATTGGCGAGAGGAAATGCTTGGAATAGGTTGGGAAGGTTCAGAGAGGGCCTAAGGGGTCCCTAGCACCCTTCCTAAGAGTTTCACAGAGTTTGGGCTTCAAGAAACTGCTTTCGTGAGCTTTTACAGGAAGTCTGCAGGGGTTCTACAGGATGTTTGGAGTTTCTACAGGATGTCTGTAATTTTCTACAGGATGTTCAGAAATGGGATTTTGGAGCATGGATGGAGGGAAAAAGGTGGAGGAATGATTATGGAGGTGAAATAGGGGTGTAGGGGAGTTCAAGACTTGGAGGATGGAGTTGAGGAGTGACGCAGATGGTTAGATTTGTTCAAGGAGGGATGAAACAATGTTGCACAAGAAGATGAGAATCATGGAAAAGTAAGCGAATGAGGCAAATGTAAGGTAAGGGTTCTAAGTGAAGGATGGAGCAAGTAGGTTGGATGGAGTATGGGCAAGTAAGGAAGGATAACAGGTACTCTGCAAGTGGTTTTTCAAATTGAACAAACAAACACTTAGAAAACCTATGACCTAGTTACTTCACTCTATTTTGACCTAAGTAACAACAAAAGGAAATGAACAGAAGTTTATTCGAAATGAAATGCGTGAAATAACTATACAACTAAGAAATCATAAACTGAAGCATTTAAACACTACTAATATCAACATCTGCAAATGATGATTCCAACACTAAGAATTGCATGACAAAGCAAAACAACATTTTTGTTGGCAGTAATGTCACCTTTGTCCCAGCTCACAATCCCATTGAGGGAGAGGTGAGATTAGAGGTGCTTGATGGCCTTTTATGGAGATCTTCCCTATTACTAATCTATCAACTAAATCTGAGCATGCAAAAGCCTATCTGATCATTAACCATGACCTATATAACCAACAAGGTGTTAATCTACTAAACAGAAATTATTTTGCAAAGACATAAAGACAAATAACAATACATGAAGGAGGCCTTGGCTCTTAGGTTGGGCCCAACCCCAAGAGCTACAGGCTCCTATCAAAAATGCAGAGCTGATGCCAAATAGAATTGCTTTTCATTATCCAAAAATAATCATCACAAGAAAGTTATATAGCAGTAGCTACAAGAAAATGAGCTGAGAAAATGACAGCACTCTAGTGAAAAAATACACCAGTTCCAAAAGTAAACTATGAAGGCTGAGGCCTTCCTATTTATACACTACGAGGGGCCTAACAGCCCTCCTAAATTCAAGGGACTCGGCTGTTCCAACTGCTAGTAAACAATCACTCTTCCCAAAGTTGCTTGGCTGCCTTTAGGATTCGTTTTGGTGGCCTGTTGAGCTCGGAGTTGAGGGTGGAGATTTCAAGGAAGGGCCATTTAATGCCATAGACAACCCCCCTACAAATCCTCACCTCAAGCTTGGCTGTCACCTGGCCTATAATTGCTTGGTTTTGCTCCAAAACTTGTCCAAAAACCTGAAATAACCACGTATTAGCCTCCCTGGTAGAGTGACCACCCTTATTCATTCAAATAACATAAACATACTAAAAAAACATGCATAATCTATTGAAAATGGAGGATTGAACAAGGACAATTAGGATAAATGAGCCCAATAATTTACCCAATTCGGGGCTCATCACAAACAAACTTTCTTTCTTAATTCTAACATCCCAACCAAGGATACCATAAAATTCATAATGTATTGAGTCTGTCCTTATGATGTTGCCACTCCCCCTGTGATGATGTTGCTATTCTAACATTGACTTTGTGATCACCATGCTTTCTAGAGTAGCTCCCCCTAAAATAATGATTCCTTCATTGTATTATTGAAGTAACAAGTTGTTCCTTTCTCTTCCTTTTCCACACTTTCATTGACTGATTTCTCTTGTTTGCATTTCTTTCATAGTTTTCTCTTCATGAAGTTGCTTCCTTTTTTTGTCTAGTGCTCTTTAGAATATATGGAAACTTACAATCCCTAGCTTTGTGGCCACGATTATTACAAACAAAACATCTTATGTGTCCAAGAAATAGAGAAAATGATGTGTCTATTTTTGCATTCATGTCTTTCTTCATATACACTTTGCATTCAAACATTTTATGTCCAAATTCATGACACATATAACAATAACCATAGAGACAGTTTATGTACTTGGCTGTTGAGGTTCTCCTTTGTTTGCTTGTTGGATAGTACCTTCTTGTTTGTTTATTTTTTTTTGAATAGTCTCGATCTTCTTGTACTTACAATCTACTGCCACATGTCCATGTTCATGGCAAGAAAAATAAGTGATGATTTTCCTAGGAGCAAAGAATCTCCTTTGAAATCTTCTGAACCAGTTCAACTCATTCATTGGATTTTGATATTTCTACTTGTTTTTGTTTTCTTTACAAAGCATGTTGTTGTTAGAATCTTCTTCTATAGGTCCTTTTAGAGCTGCTTCATTATCATATTTAATGTTTTCCTTTGCTGACTTCTTCATGGAGGAAAGGTCCTCTTCTAGTTGCTTACAAAACCTATTATTGTCTTCTAACTTACTTCTAGCTGAATCAACCTCAACTTCTAATCTTTTACATTGTAGATATCTCTCCTCGAATTTACTACTCATTAGCTCTTCTAGTTTCCTTTCTCCTTCACGTTGTGTCTTCAGGCTCACAATTTCCTCCTTGTACTCATGCTCTTTCTCATCACATATCTGCACCAGTTTCTTCAAATCTTTGTTTTCATTATTCAATCTTTCTATACTAGCTGATGATACGTCAAGTCTAGCTTGATTTTCATTTGCCTTTTCTTCAAGAGAGTCAGGTACATTCGCACAGGTAGAGGTTTCATTCAATTAAATACTTTCCCTTTGACAAGTTTTTCCCCCTTCCTCTTTCTCTTTCCTTTCTCTACATTGTTGTTGCTAGCCTCTTGATACATGTGATGCAATCTATCCTAGATTTATTTTTCATAAGTTAAATCTATTATTGTATCAAGATCCTTATTATGAAGATTGTTATATATAACACGATTTTCCTTAGCATTCCATTTTTTTCCCTTGAACAGTTGGAGAGTTTTTACAGTAACCTTCACATACAAGCTTCCATACACTAGGCCAATAAGCTATCAATTCGATTTTAACCTTATCTCTCCACTCATGAAAGTTTGTTGCACTCAACACAAGTACACTTTGATAGTGCATGACTCAACTAGATCTACCTTCAACCTGTTAGGCTTATACAAAAGGAACTGGCTCTGATACGAACTGATGAAAACTTGACTAAATTGAGAGGGGGTGAATCAATTTAGTATACTCATGTAAATTAACATTCTTTTCTTAAAACTAATTAATTGAAACATTACATGAGCAACTTAACAAATAATGAACAACATATTAAATATGTGAACAACAAGTAATAAGGAAACCAAAGCATCAAATTAACACATAATAACAACACACATTAACACCAGATATATGTGGAAACCCATAAAGGGATAAACCATGGTTTTATTATTGTTGTGATGAAAAGGAAATCTCCTATTCTTTATTACATCTGATTTTCTGTATGCCCCAACCTACAGGAGGCTGCTACCTCAATTTTCTGCAAGCTACAACATGCAAGGGAGCTCCAACTCCCATATGATTTCTATAGGCTACAACCCACAGGAGGCTCCTACCTCAACCAACTCCAACTGGATATTTATCAAGCTTCAACATGAAAGGAGACTACCATTCCCTTATGCAAACATGGAATAACAATGTACTGGTTTACTTAGCCATAAATATTTCATATCTTAATCTTCATTTTTGCATCTTCTTCCCTTCAAATCTTCTTCACATCAACTTAATAAGTACCATGTAACTAATGCATAATATTTTAATCAAATCTCATACATTCATCCATTCTCTAACTTATCATGCCTTCCAAAATCACATATTTTATAGAGATAGTTTTTTGGCTATTGGTATTCCACGTAGGAATATGAAGTGAATAGGCTTGACTCTTTGCCTTCCACTTCGTTCGTTTTCAAACTCTTCATATCTTGAATATTGGAACACAAAAATAAATAATCCATCCAATATTAATTTCACATATATGTAATGATTAAATGTATCAACCTAATGCCAACATCAAATGATAATATTTATCATTAATGCATCACAACAATCTTTGCAACATATTTTCCTTTGCCTTGGACTCTTGCCTTTGCATCACAACAATTAAGATTAATCAACAATTTCACATCATACATTCTTCAATATAGAAATCTTTGCAACATTATCAAAACATTTTAATGTATTACAACTCCTCCTCCATCTTCTGCTCCTTTTCCTTCTTTTTCCACTTGTTGCTCCTTCTATTATTGTTGCTCCTTGCCTTGTTGTTGCTCTTTGCATTGCTTCTACTTTTCTACTTGATTCTCTTCGTGTTGCTCCTTTGCTTGCTGCTCATGTGCTACTCCTTTGCTTGTTGTTCTTTGTGCTGCTCCTATGCTCCTTTGCAATCAATGGCAATAATGCCAAAACAAAGGGCCTAGGATCTCTTGAACTCAACGACCTAGATCTGTGACAATGATAGATGAGAGTGATTCCAATTCTACACGCAACCAGTAAAGGGGAAAATAGAAGCCCGAGAGGCCTTTTTCGACACCATGGAGGTTGCCAAGCACTGAGAAGTTATCTTCCTTGAGGATCTTCTTGAGTGAGAAAAGGTCGAGAGCTCAAAGACAAATTTATCTCACCACATAAAGGTTTCTCAAATATCACTCGTGGCGACGAAGCTATCATGTTTTTATTTTTAGAGTGGTGTTGAGCTATTGGCTAGATATTTTGCATCGCTCAGGCAAGGCGGATCCTTTACAGAAATAGGTGAATTATTTCATCAAAAGTGAAGAGATTCGTGGTGGGTCACCATAATCAAATAAATAAATACCATGTCTTTTTTTTAATATAGTATGATTCATTGTATGATTATTTAGTTGGATTCGCTTAGAGGGTATCCATCATCAAGTAAAGTCTTAGGCCGTTTTATTGATATCATTTCATTCTAATCTATACATTTGAAACCTCACAACATCAAATTTAAGGCCACACACTATCCAATAATAGCTCACAAGAGAAGGATTATTGAGTCCACAAACTTTTGATTGCCATATGAAGATCCAAAACTTCGCATGGCAAGATCACCAAAGTAAAGGATTTCCTTTCCATCTAGCCATATTTTCTGCTAAAAAAATATTACAATATGGAAATGAGATGTATTTGGTGTGTGAAATACAGTGGGTTATGGACTTGGAAAGAGGGCTCGATTGGAAATTTAAAGCTATGTTTATAGTTTTGAAAATTATGATAGGGTTTAATATTTTGAGAGGGGTTTGATTGTCGATTTTAAAAAATAATAAGAGAAAGAAAATAGAAAGGGAGTGGTAAATGCACTTAAGGAAGGTATAAGAATATATAAAGGAGGTTTTAGTTATATGTATAGTAATTAAATAAATTAAAATAATAATAATAATAATAATAATAATAATAATAAAGAGATGAAGAAGAAGAAGAGGGACACATCATTTCTAGTGAAGTTTTCGCAAATTATCTTCCAAAAATATGGCTACAATGTCTTTGAACCAAAATTGTTTTTGAAAGGCTTAGTGTATTTTCGTGCTGGGTATTGGGGAAGATGGGACTTGAAGAGATCCTAGAAAACACCTAGAAGCTTATTGATGAACTAGAGAAAATATATGTTCCTATATGCACCAATACCTGGGAAAATTTAAGAACACCCATAAATTTATATGTATAATAAATGGGCGAATCCCCATGATGCATATGAAGAATGGAATGTGGTTTTATCAATAATATAATATGTATATATAAATTTTTTAGTGAATCTCTCACCAAATTATATTATCTTGAAAAATCATGGCAAATATTTCACTGAATTATAAAATCTTGTAAGACCTTGGTGAATCTTTCACTGAATAATAAAGGCTTTGTAAAGGACTAGCAAAGTTCATAATGAGTATTTCTTGTAATGGCTTCAAGCCTTGTTAAGAAATCCATCAAGAACCAAAAAAGTATATTCCTTATATGGAATACAAAGGTATTTCTCATGGAAAGTCAATTAGGTTTAGTGCACGTGGTAGGGAGAAATCCGACATGTGATAATGTATTGAACTCATAATGAGTATTTCTTATAATGGCTATGAGCCTTGTTGTCTAAGCCATCCCTCGAGGACTGAAATATGTATATTCCTCATAAGGAATATAAATATATTTCTCATGTATTGGAATATAAATATATTAGTGAGGAGTGGGAAATGAACCACAAGAATTCCTTAGAAAATTGACAGGAAGAAGATAAGTGCAAACAATAAAAAAGGTGAAAAATGAAAAAATGGAGAAGAAATACAGGGGAAAAATGGTGAAACAACAAATTCATAATCCATGGGAGGAACAATGATTAGAGATAGTGAGGGAAGATGTTCCCTTAGCCTAGGGGTAACAAAGGCATACATTATAACTCTCACTTATGCAATTGTAGTTAAACAAACATTAAGCTCTATGCTAGTCATGAGAGGGAGGAAATGTGGGAAATAAATGCGAGAAAAAGAATTTAAATGGAACAAAGATTTGGGATTACAATCCTTACTTTCCGAGTTTGGCCACTTCCTTTGAAGCCTATTGAAAAATTAGGTATGATCTATCTATGTATCTTGTTATCTAATTAGTTTGTAAAATAGTTTTTAAGTAGCTATGTTAGCGTGCAGAGTTTGTGAAGAACGTTTTCACCATCCTGCTTATATTGAGATGGAGATGGATGGATATGAGTATTGGAGATAGATTTATCCCATTTTTTTGTTGTAACAAGTTGTATAGGTATAGCTACAACCCCCTAATTTTAGTTCAAACAATATCCATTGGTGTGAGAAAATATGTTTGAGGTTTGTACCTTGCCTTTTTTTATCCCTATCGATGTTTAATAGATCCAAGGATAAGATGGATTTATGTTAGTTTAGAGTTTCTTAAAATTTAAATATAGAAATTAAAATAAATATGATGTCATTTCATTTTTATTTTATGTTGAAGTCTTTAAATAAATAACATGTTTGGCATTTTTTTTCATTTTATTGTATTAGTGACATACCCATACATGAGGATCTCCCCCACCTTGGGCTATCAAGCACCCTGCTTATGTTGGTGCAAAGAATAAATATGGCATGAGAAAAGTTTGGTTCTTACCCATTTTTAACTTGGAGGCAGGTTATAGTTAATAAACAAACATTCAAGCTCTTCTAGTTGATTAATTTCCTTTCATCAACATATTTGCTTGTTATAACACCATTTGATTACCTTTTAAGCAACCATAAAGACTTTGATTTATATCTATGTGAAATGAACTTTCCAAAGGTAAATGATAGGAATATTATCGTATCCTATCCATACCCTTCAACGATTTAAGTCTTTTAAGCTCAACCTAAAATTTTGATATGTTTCATTAATATGATCTTTTGCTCCCAATATACCATCCCTCTAGTTGACATACTTCAACGATATTCTTTGTGTTGTTACATAGTTAGGTGTTTGTGCTTCAACCTAGATAGCTAATTTTGTATTTTAAGGATATGTATTCTTTTCAGTTACATTTTTATTGTGCTCTGAATGTATTTTAGAATCTTCAACGACATTTTTATTGTGCTCCAAACTTATTTATTTTTATTTTTTTAATATAGGGAAACTTTTGTTGATTTGGGATGTTTTCGATGTGGAACTTTAGGTCCACATTTCACCCTAAGAAGTTGAAACGTCACCTCCTTGGCCACCTTTATTTGAACTGTCATCACTCAATCACGCCTCTCTCTCTCTCTCTCTCTCTCTCTCCACTCCTTTTTCTTCCTTCCTCTTATTTTGTTTTCCTTTTATCATAGTGTGTACACTTTTTTGCAGGGCCCACTTATCCAAGCCACCAACCCACCATCTTTGTTACAAATGGGACAAAGGTCCCACATACTCTATCACTCATCCACCTATCCCCTATTCATAGGCTAAGGTGACATGCAAGGCCAATCCCACATCCTTTTACTCTTGGCACATAACTTTCCCTTGCACTTTATCAAATGATGGATATTGAGTGAAAATTGATGGTTGTGAAGCATCACAAGGGATTGAGTTGCAATGAAGTTATCTTATCCTCCAAGTCCCAATAGCACTTACCATGATGGTACCATACATCACCATATAATTGTTCATAAGCTTTTGTTTATTTTTTCAAAACGATCACTCTAAAGTCCTGACACCACTTCTGCTACGTGACCCCTACAACATCTCTTGGCCCCACTAGCATGCACTAGAAGTTCATTGTTCTACCTTTTTGGCCTTTGCCAAGTGTACACTACAATTTCCATATTCCATTTTGGTTGTCCACATCACTTGGTGCATAACCTTCATGTCAATATCTATGGAAGAATTTTCAAAATTTCTTGGTTTTAAAATTTCTCTCTCAGCCACCATGGAACTTTGTAATTTGGCTTCCCTAACCAAATTTTTCCTTACAAACAAGGAATTTCTCTGTATTCAACTCTTTGAAAATTATGGCCATGATTTCAACCTAAATTCACTATGAAAAAATAGGATTTTTCTAATTTCCCCAAATTCATCCATAATTTGGGGTTTTTCCCTTAATTTTTACCCAATTTCATCCAAGGAATTTCCTCCAATTCTTTGGAATCATACTATCCATTCCTTCTCCTTGTTCTATAATTTTAAATTCAGCTAGTTCTAGGCTTGTAGTCACTCAAGCATATATTAACAACAATATTTTAACCCTTGAATTCCATTTCCTCTAATTTCATAGAAATTTCCCCCAATTTTCTAACAAGAAACTTGGACAAATTATTTCCAAGTATCCTTGAAAGATTTCATCTATGTTTTTCCCCTATGTAGGTCCATTGTTGTAGCTTGACTTTGATACCACATTGTAATACACCGCAAACTCACTTCCAGGCATATGCCATAAAATTTCAACCTCTATAAAAGATGAATTTTTAAAATTCCTTTCTAATATGGTTTTGCCATAATTTGACACTATAATTACTTATGCTTAATAGGGCTTTCATACCACTTTGTGACATGAATGTCCACCACTATGCCTACTGGGATGGAAAGGCTTTAAAAATTTCTCACAAATTTCCATCATTGAAACATACTGTACATCTCTAATATCATAAATTTTTTTCCTTCACAAATGATAAAACATTACACATACAAATAGACGAACAAGTACTTGCAATTCCTAAGAAAACATTGTAGATTTGTAATAACTCATAAATATTTAATGTTTATAGCATTTTCAACAATAATTAGAGAATAATTTAACACGTCATAAAATCCATAACCAAAGCACTTATCTTTTATATAAAATGTACGATAACTTGCTAGGGACATGGGACATTCCTCTCAGCCATAGGCACTATTGAACCTAGTCTTTCTATAGCAGGCCATCCTTGTATTGAGCTTATGAGTTCACGTTGATCTTTTGATCGACAAGGAACCATGTTCTCTTCTGTGTGCTTGATTTCTGTATTCTGTGCTTGATTTGAGACATTATCAGCTTCTTGGTTACACTTTGTAGATGTGGTGAAAGGATACAAAATTGAAGGTCTTCTTTAGTTCTTCTGCAAACTAGAGGCACTCATGTAATTGGACACTTTCTAATTTTTGGAGGCTAGAGCTCTGTATCTGGTCAATAACCAGTTTTGAGTCCCCATATATGTTTAGGCTTCTAAGATCTCCACCTCTTGCTAATTTCATTAGGATGGTGGTAGCCTCTACTTTTGTAAAAATATTTGTGGTAGCACCTAATCCACATTCAAAGTTCATTACAATGGTGGTAGCCTTTACTTCTACAAAATATATGTGGCAAAACCTAATATACATTCAAAGGAGATTGGATTTGTGTTCAGATTCTACGGAATAATCAAAATCTCCCCACCTCCACTATTTTTTGAGTCTCTTCTTATTGCCTCATCGAAGAATCCATGAGGAGTATTAAAGTTTAGGAGATATGTAAGGGGTTTCCAGATTTCTTTAGTTTTTCTTACTTTGAGACTTTTTGGTAACAAAGTTAGGCTCTCTTGAATTTAGGGAAGGTTCCCAGAAAAGACTAATTTGGCTTGGAACAAGGTCTCATTCCTTGTGAGCTAGGTTTCCCAAAGGACAAAAGGTGTCAGAGAATGATGGATCTTGCTAGCCTCATTGTTTTTGAACCAGGTTTCCAGTGTTGCTTTAATTGATTCTCCTTCCCAAATTTCTTCCTTTTCCACCACTGTGAGATTTTGAGGTTGTCCAGAATCCACACTTCCTTGGTAAAGGGACAATTCAAGAAGAGATGCATGACAATTTTGGAGCTTTCCTTACATAAATAGTAAATTCTAGGTCTGTGGATTTTAGTTACCAAGTTTTAGATTTAAATTTAATGAAAAGGATCTATGTCAGATCATAGTAGGAGGCTCACCTTTTTGGTGAAGATAATGATGTCGGAAATAAATTTTAGGAAAACTCATTAGATGTAGATTCTTGTCGATTTTAGTTTAAATTTCATGAAAAGGATTTGAGAATAAGAGCCTTTTATGAGTTGATAAAAATTATTCTACAAAACTTTCAGGCTTAATCAAACTTCTTACAATATTAATGAAATCTTACAAATGGACATATCTTTTTCAACTCAACTATGTCTTCAACTTCACTCTATTCAGGAGAATATATATATATATATATATATATATATATATATATATATATATCTGTGTATGTGTGTGTGTGTGTGCATGTGTGTGTGTTTGTTGAGAAAAACAACTAGATACTAAAAAAAAGAGTTGATTGGAAGGTCAGCTCAAGGCACATTAATCCACCATACAAGAGGAAGAGGAATCCCACAAAAATAATAAAAAATAAATAGAACCAGAATGTGACCCGAGAATAACACAATTAGGAGATGAACTGGAGGCTAAAATTCCAATTTATGTTGCTTAAAGAAAGTGAGAAACATCATACCCTTGCAACACATGGTGAATCCCTGTAGAATTCAAAAAATACAATTCCCTAAGTCACCCTCACAAAAGGAATTCACCAATTTAATATATGACTTGCATTATCGATGAAGTATGTAATAAAACATCCCATATAGGCACATTCTTCAGTAAGAAAATGAAAATTACTCAACGTTATTCTAGTGCATACAACTCTTGGAGGTATCTTCAGACTCTGGTAGGTTGTTTGTATATCGCCCTTTGATAGCTACTACATTTTATGGTTACAATTCTACATCTGTAGATACACTACAATACACTACCCTACACTACACTTCTCAATGCAATAACTAGATAACAAAGCCTCATGACTTCCTTTAAATGATAGAAGTGATTCAATGAAGTTACTTTCAATAATTCATCCATGATGATGAGATCAAGGATATATACCTCATTGTTCTACATATATTCCTTTGTCATCATCTCTTTGATAGAAAAATCTCAAAATAGGCTACCTTGCATAGGATGTTTCACAATTGGGCTGTAAAAATGCCCTATTATATACACTAAAGGGAATGTGAACTCAAACTTGATTCTTGTTTTGAAGGCTATACTATAGAAAAATATCTCATATATGTGTTGTTATCAAGAAAGTGAGATTATAGCTGTGTTATGAATTGTTACCATATATGGCTGAAAGATCTGTTGATGTCTTTGTTAAAGACCCAACATGTCCATTATTTATCTGTAACTTTGTTCTTTGTGATTTGGGGGATAACAACTGCTTCTATGTAAGGGATTGGTGAAATGTTTTCGTCGAGATATATGTATCTCCTTTTTGGAACAAACTAGTAAATCTAATATAAGATAAAGATCCAGTACATCTCTTTGAATCAAATTATCATATAGTTCAACAACGTAAAGGGCATCATTGAACAATGCTTTTTAATATCGACTATAAATTAAGATAAATGTTAGAAGTCTATGCCACATTTATTGTCATTAAATGGAAATGTGCTAGTGCATACAGAAGAGGAAGGATATCTAAAAGCATTGGGATTCCTCTTGAGATGGGGAGACAAAGTGGTAGCTGCTTCCTTTATAATTCGTTCATCTGTGCTACAGAAAAGCAACATTTTCACAACTTCCCTCATGGAATGAGTGTTAATGGGTAGAGTGCTAGTGCATAACAGAGCGACCCTTAACACCAACATCATTTCTTCTCTATATGAGTTTTCTACTTGTGCATCCACAACATTATTGATATCGATGTGAATCTAATTCCGAACCCACCTAACAATGTCTGAGTAATCTCAAAATTCTACATCATTGCCAATTGGGCTTAATGTCAGTCACAAGCTCCAGCAGGACCACACCAAAGTTGTATATGTCACTTTTCTCATTCACTTTGTGGGGTGTAAGCATATTATGCACACATCTCCATCAATTAAATCAGTTCTATAAAATTCTTTATTTTCTGCTGAATGAGGCATATGTATACACACATATATTCATAGGCATTAATAATTTGGTTGTAAATTCTTACCTGGGGAAATATATCCATATGTTCCAGCAACACCTGATACTACATTCTTCTAACCCAACTTCTATACAATTCTAGCTAAACCAAAATTAGTAATATGTTCCTCCAATTCAGAATCCAACAATATATTATATGATTTAACATCCCTATGTATTATTAGACTTAGAAGCACCAAAAGAAATCTTATAATGAGTAGTCTAATCCAATGTTTCCCCTTGAGAACTATGAATCCATTCATACACGTTACCATTTGGCGTGTATTCATACACTAACAAATTAGAATATGAACTAGATATGCATCAAAGCAACTTAACAATGTTGGCATGTCTAATCTTCCCTAGAGTCTCTACCTCTACTTGAAATCCCTTGTCTTAAGAAAACTACAGTTTTCTGTTGTTCTAGATCCTTTTCACAATAACAATATCCTCATTTATTAGTGTTGCCTTGTACACTTTTGCCACACCTCCACTTCCAATAACATTATCTTCTGTCAATCTCTTCAGAATGTCTAACTCATCAAATTCTACCCTATGAAATGTTGTGAGATTCCATGACTCTGTACTTGATTTAACCCGAGAAAAAAATATTGTATGTCTTATACAAGAAACCTATACCAATCAAGAAATGTAATACTATTACAACAATAACCAAATCGATACCCTATATAGATGACTTTTAGATCTACCTTTCTGTTGGAAACATGAAGGTAGACTTAATGGCCTACCTCCACAAAGGCCCAGATTGTCAAGAAAACCTTTGTCATAAGCTAGATTATTGTAACCAAGAGGAACAGAGCCAAACAAAAGGTGGTTAGACACATTCAGAAAACTCAACTTGAGATTGTCTAAATTAGGAGGTATATTCCTTAAAAGAAAATGTTTTGAGTAGTCAAGGCTGTTAAGGATAGGGAACAACCCCAACGATGCAGGAATTGATCCGGTGATGCGGTTATTAGCAAGGTTAATATGTGAGAGAGATTTCCACAATATTATTGTCTCAAGAAGCTCCCCATACAACATATTATGATCAAGAGAAAGCCTTGACAGTGAGCATAGTCTAGTGAGTTCCACTGGAATAGTCCCTAATATATTGTTGCGACTGACCATAAAGTTGTTGAGATTCCATAGTTTTCCAATGCCAGAGGGAATAATTCCACTAAATTGATTGTTTGATATCTCCAATGGCCAAAGATTGGCTGCTTTAGTGATTTTAACAGGAATTTGGCCATGGAAAGCATTGTTTGTCAATAAATTATACGTTTAACTTGGCACATAGCCAGATACAGGTGCTTGATTAGCACTATAATCATGTTAATGTTTCTATTTTTCTGTGGCAGAAAAATACATTATCATACCCTCGTCAATATTAAAATTCTATCAATTCCCAATGTGACAAATCCTATGATCAATCTGACTCTATATCAAGTTTCAACAACTACTAAAGAGCTACCAAGGGATATTAGCTACCAAAATTATAAAAAAAAAGCCAAAGATAACGTCAAAATATTTCCAATACATATGATACCGAGGTCATACCTACAGACCCTTGTTTAGATATAGCTAAAAATAGAAATCAAAAAATAATAATTGATTCAATCCATATGATTACAAATCCATACTTGCATATCATTATGTAGACAACTGATAATAAACACAATGTTTGCAATCAATCTCTTAATAAATATGTTATAAAAAGGATGTTTCTCTCATCTACTACAAAAAATCATGTTAAAATGTTGCCACACCGATGGACAATGACTCATACTCATAGCTAAAGAAAATTGTTATGCAACATGTCACGATTGAAAATGTTTGGTTTGGATGTAATAACCGATATTTTCTCATGACTGATATTTTCTCAAGCCTCGTCAACATCTTCAGTCAACAAGTTCTCTCCAAAAAAAAATTAGTGTAGTGAACTGGTAAATAACTGCACTCGAACTCTAAAAAATGCTAATTATTCTAGAGGATGATCTCGGGAAGGTTCTCAATGAGACAATTTTTTTTTCTTTTGTGATCTCCTTTGTTTCCCATGCTTTTTGAATTTTACATGTGACTTCGTTACTTTCATGAATTTTTTCTTCGATTTTTCTTTATTTCTCTTCCGTTTTTTATCAGATGATTGATCTCCCAAGTCATCACTGTCATCTACATAATCACCATGACCATCATCATCATCATATTTTTCTTCTTGAGAATTATCATCCTTTTCATTAGTAATTGAACCATGTGTATGAAACTTGGATTTAATTATGGATTTCGAGGTATCCTCTCTATGAGACAATATCAAAGAGAATTTTCACTAGACATTCATTCCAGCCATGAATTTGACTAGATATTTATTCTCAATAGTTTTTAATTTTAGATTGAAAATAGGATTGGCAGCTATTTAACAAACTATTCATTTGTCTTCTTAAGAAATAAATGTCAGGGAGTCGAATGTTTTGGAATCTGAACCATTTAGAAGATAATCAAAAGTATATTTACCATAAAACGAACATGCTTTCTCACCTATTTGACTTCTTTTCAGGTAGCCAATCCTTACTGAATATTTCAGTACCCTCTTCAATGTAGCCATAGTCATCCTCACCACTAGCCATAGAGATCCCCTTTTTCGAGTGTTTGGTCTTCATTGGCAAATTGAACACTGGAGAAAAGATATTTCTAGTAAATTACTTGGAATTGATGCCATTAGACCTTGCAAAAATATTGATGTTGAAACCAATTGCTCACCACAAGAAAAAGAAGAAGAAGAAAAAAGACTAACCTAGATTTTTGTAAACTAGCTTTACATTGTTCAGCTCTTTATCGCAGACTTAGAAGATATTGAGAAAGAAGGTATATGCTAGATTCTTTCTCAGCCTATGAATAGAATGAATGTTGGCTAGAGAGAGAATCCATATGTGAACTAGAGATAATACACAAACCAAGAACAATAGAACTTAAGATACTTGTAGGCTAAATCACTTGTATTAGATATATCAAGATAACACAACGAATAAATTATAGATGAGAATTGTGTATATATAGTATATACATAAGGGTGGGGAAATTTCCCTAAAAGGAATTATGGGCCGACATTGAATTGAATAGGTTAGCCTTAACCAAGCCTGGAAATACAATATAAAATTACAATACATGGTACAATAAGAGTCAATGTTGGCCACAAGTCAAGATTACACGATCCTCGATAGGCCCTTTAAGCTAAACAACAAAACATGAATAGAAATGATAAATACAAATGAAGGTAGGTTTCTAGATACCAAAATCAATATAATTTTAGTCATGGGCATAAATGGGAGTAGATTCTTTGACCTAAATAAGGGTCAATTATCCCCATAGTAAAAGTCAGAGCTAGTTTATGAATACCCAACTCAATACAAATAAGAGTGGATTTATTACTTCTTGCAAGATACAAGGTTGGTCATAGCTAGAATACAAATAAGAGTAGACTTATGAATACCCAATTTAACAAACATGAGAGAGGGTTCACAAATATTGAATTCAATACAAATTCGGTTGTGGCCAAGAAATAATATTACAATCCTACACTCAAAAGGCCCCTTAATCTAAACGAGGGATCTTTGAGAGAAGACATTCTATCACAAGCTACATCTCTCCTTAATGTTGAATAGTATCCAAATAGATAGTTCCCCTAAACACCATATATTCCACATCCACACAATTCCACAATCTAGTAAGAGGTTTTATGAAGATGTGAGAAGTTGATCTATTTAAATAACAAATATTGGCACAAGTTATCCCTATGAATGAGGTTTTCGAATCTAGTGGAGCAAGTTTGTAGGATGGAATCCAAATAAGGCATGAATAAGGTACTCATCATACGTTTGCCTAGGCACTAGAGAAGTAGTAACATCATAAATAAAAAAATCAACAAAAACATACTATTATATTGAAGGTACAAATATCGGTTTATGTTGTTCCTGAATCATAAAAATGGTACTACCAAACAAAAACCATAATGGACCAAGTTAAAACAACATAACATGGAAAATATCCTAAGAAATCATAAATATGAACTTCATCAAAAAGCGAATCTCCACAATTAAATCAATTGGTGAGTGAAAGCTTATATAGACAACATACAAGAATATGGGGCCACGTACTTGATAAAAGAAACTTGAAGTGAAAATATAATGAAGTCATTTCTTGATCATCAAGAAGAAGGGCTTTCTCCCTATGGATCCACAACCACTCACTCTAAATAGTAAAATGGTTTTCTCTAACTAAATATCATAAGTAACCCTATTCAATAAGGCAAATGTGCACTATGAGCTGATAGGTAAAACAAATAGAGAAGAATCATGCATAAGTCTTCCATAATTCACCTTTATAGACTAAAATGACAGAGAGGTACTACCTTCTTTGGGGGAATCTGCAAAAATGTTTCCTGGCTAGAAAACAAGTATTGGCCTTGAAGGAGGATTTAAAGCCTAAGAGTACCCTAAAAGGAAGGTGTTGGCATAAAAACTTCAGGTCAACTGCAAAAAATATGAAATCTTGGTTCCCTAGTCAGAAGATAGTGATGATGCCACCAGATAAAAGCCTCAAATCAGTTGTAGAAAATTGACTGAAATAAATATGTTAGGTCTCTATACTACTATTGTAACCCCTTATTGTTATTAGTGAAATCCCCTTATTATATTATTGTGCCCATGTAGTCCCCATATTGTTATTATTGTGCCCCATAAAAGCCCACTATTGTTATTTTTGTGCCCTTATATTATTATTGTTATGTCGGCTCTCATTACATTATGACCCCTTAGACTCTTATATATATAGAAAGGAGGTCTTTTCATTTGTATCATCCAAGAATTATTCATTTATGTAATGTAAAGGAGGTTGCCCCCTCAAAGTGGCTTATTTTGAAGGTGTTTATCTATCTCTTCTATCTTTTTGTGAGCTAGTTTCATAACATTTGGTATCAAAGCTTGGATTCTAGGGTTTTCGCTGCTCCAAATAGGTCATCGTGGCATTTTCGCTATAGCTTTTTTTCTGTGACGTTTCAGAAGTGAAAACAAAAAACCCATTTGAGCCAAAATATCTCTGAACCATGGGTCCAAATTTTAGATCTTGTACCACTATATTTTTGGTGATATGATTAGAGGAATTTAGGATTTTTGCAAGCTCTAGAATTCCATCTCAAACAGGTCATCGTGGAATTTTCACTATAATTTGTTTCTACGAAGTTTTAGATTTTGAAATTAAAAGCCATTTGATTTGAAATCATGGTGAATGTCGGGCCTGAATTTCATATTTTTCTTCACTATATTTCAGAGATACGGTCCAATGCATTTAGGGTTTTTGCAATATCTAGAATTACATCCCAAACAAGTGACCTTGGGAAAATCGTCATAACGTTCCTTTTGAGAATTAGATATAAGTTTTGTAAGAAGTTACAAAAAGAGGACAGTCTGTAGATTTCTATGTATGAGTTTTAGATCTGGAGGTCGAAACATTGACACATGGCACTTCATACAAGTTCGTTCTGCTGAACCAGTCTATAATCAAGTCTTCATGGGATATTTGAAATAACTCTTCCTTGGAGAATCCAATCTTGATCAGAGAGGCGGGGTTGGAAAGAGGACACAGAGGGATACCACAGTTCGTAATTCTAGACCTTGGAGGGCTGAAATTTCAGAGATACAACAGATTCAAGATCAAGATCCTAAAAGAAGGAAAAGGAATGACTCGAATCAAGAAAATAGAAACATCTAGTAATCAAAATGGGATGGATGATTTGAAGAATGCAATCGAAGCTAAGATAAATAGTTTTACCTATGAAATGGAAGCTGATATCGATGATATGAAAGCATATTGGAAGAAAGGCATGGAATATTTGAAGAAAGACATGGAAGGTTTGAAGGAAGGTGGGACAAAGCTGCTACAAGAAAGGCCTCCTAATGACGAAAAGGTAGTAGAGGAAACTCATGATGAGAAAACAATAAATGTTAATCATGATTTCATAGAATCTAACATTGGATTGAAGACCCACCATATTCCAAAGATCGATATGAGTAAGTTTGATGGAAAGGATCAAGAAACATCAAAAGAAGAGGATATACACCAGGAACCAACCTTAGAGAAAGAAGAAATGAATCTAACCATATCTTGTAAAGCATTGGAAAGAATTACCACTCCTCAAACTCTCAAGATAGAAGGACATATCAAGAAGAAAAATGTTCAAGAATTGAAAGATCACATCGAGAAAGAAGAAATGAATTCGACCATATCTTGTAATGCATTGGCCAGAATTACTACTCCTCAAACTATCAATATAGAAGGACATATCAAGAAGAAAAATTTTCAAGAAGTGAAAGATCACATCGAGCATCAACAAATGAAGCCGACCATATCTTATAATGCATTGGCAAGAATTACCACTCCTCAAACTCTCAAGATAAAAGGATATATCAAGAAGAAAAAGGATAACCTCACTTTCATGCAAAATCGAATTTCACAACATGCATATCAACATTGCAGAAAATGAAGTTTTGATATAGGCGATTGGGTATTTTTACAAATACAACCATACAAACAAATGTCCCTCAAGAAAACTAAGAACGATAATAAATTATCACCAAAGTACTATGGTCCTTACAAGGCGCTGCAAAATATTGGTACTATGGCATACAAATTGGAGCTTCCTACATCTTCCCGGGTGCCCTGAGTTCTCCATGTTTCATGCTTAAATAAGTTTGTAAGTGACAAAATCCCAGTTCAAACATTATTGTCAGAACTTGACGAGGAAGGAAAAATCATATTGGAACCTGAAGCAGTCACGGGAATAAGAACCCGAAAACTACGAATTGATCAATTTCATAGTATCTTATCAAGTGGAAGAACTCACACACTGAAGATTCCACATGGGAGAATGAGAATTTTATATAGAAGCATCCAGAACTACTCAAGAATTGAGGACACCACTTTTTGAAGGAGAGGGTCATGTTAGGTCCCTATACTACTAGTGTAACCCCTTATTGTTATCAGTGCAACCCCCTTATTATATTGTTGTGCCCATGTAGTCCCCATATTGTTATTATTGTGCCCCATAGAAGCCCACTATTGTTATTGTTGTGCCCATACATTTTTATTTTCATGTCGTCTCTGATTACATTATGACCCCTTAGACTCCTATATATAGAAATGATGTCTTATCATTTGTATCATCCAATATATAGAAATGAGGCTTATTTTGAAGGTGTTTATATGTCTTTTCTATCTTTTTGTGAGCTGGTTTCATAACAAAATCAATTAGTAAACCCTCAAGCTCCACACTACAACCTTATATGTAAGACCTCCAAATATGCCCATATAACAATGTAACCTTATATGAAATACCTCCAAATATTCCCTACAACAATGTTAAATAGCCTAAAATATGGTGCTTTTCTCACACCAATAACATTATGAAAAAACAACCCCAAAAAATCGTCAAGTTAGGAACTCTTCCATATGCAAATTTTGATCATCAAAGAAAACCTTGACCAACAACAAAATGAACAAGGGTGGTTCAAAGTTCAAACCTTCTCTCATACCATGTTAGATCCATTATAGAGTGAAAGGATCAAACGGAACCAACCATCAAACCTTAATTGTTGTAATGAACAAGGGGAAAAATAGTGTTAAAGCAACACAACATAAAACCCTAACTATGTTAGAGTTGATTTGTAGGTGCATTAGAGTGGGAATCCATAAGTGAGAACTAGAGAGAAGATGCAAATCAAGAACAAGAGAGATTAGGATTCCCATTAGCTAGATCATTTGTATTAGAGAGATCAAGAAGATCGTGTCATGAATGAATTGCAAAAATGAGGGTTGTTTATATTATATGCATAGCTTGAGGGTGTCTTCCTCAAGAGGGTTTATGGGCCCACAGTTGACTATGTTAGCCTTAAACAAGCCTAGAAATATAAAATTATTATTAATAGTACAATAACAGTTGGTCATAGCTACAACTGAATCTTACAACATTCACAACAAACACGATTCATAAAATTGAAAAAAAAAACTAGCATATAAGCTACAACCAATGCAGGAATCCTTAATACATATTTGAAGAAAATTATATCTAATCAAGTATAATCCTACTGAACTATATCAGTGCAACAAAGAGGCAAAAGATGGTGTGTACTATTGAGTATTAACTAAAGGCCAGCTACATTGGAATCAGTACACGATACCCAGTCTCCCAAGAGAGATGGAATACAAAGAAATAAATAATAAGTTGAGTAAAAAACATCGAAGCTAACATGTGTCATTGAATTCACCACCACCTAGTTAAGGATGTTCATACAAGAAAACTCAAGCGGGGAAGAAATCATGGATGTTGATTTTCTCTCCATCATATCCAAATTCCACAGTGCTAGCTGTCTTCCAGGTCTAAAGATGGTGGTATACAGGGCCCTACATCTAGTAGAGATCCATGTCACATATTGGATTTTGTAAAAAAGTTAACAATGTTGAGGACCTTTTTCTCTAGTGTAAGAGAAAATAATCAATCATTTTACTAGTTGAAACTACCTCTTTATGTAAATACATCTTCAATGTTTATAAATGAGGAAAAATGATCTTCAAAGGGCTAGGATAGTTGTTATAAGGCATGAACCATGACTTTTATGCCAATTAGAACACTTTTTTAAACATAAGTATTAAAAGGAATTAAAAACTAAAACGTTTTGCATGTTAATCACAAATAAAAGTCGCCAATTCACAATCTACAATGCTGCAAACCATTAAATAAAGGATAATATGAAATTTAAGGAAACAAGTATTATTCCTCAATTCTGTATCAATTAGAACTGATTCTTTGATTGGATCTTCTATTGGTGGATCTACAGGTTTTGCTGGGATATATTTCACAATGAGCCTACAACTTTCACTCTTTTAGGCCTTTTGTAGTCGCTGGCAAATTGAGAAATAGGGAAAAAGAGAATTTCAGGAGCAATAGGCCACCGTCCGGCTCCATCACTCCACCCAATATGAAGACTCAACAAATCACATAGTTGTTTCTTGCTATGAAGACTCAATCAATCACAAAGTTGTTTCTTATATAGGAGAATCAAACCAAACCCATGAATTCAAACCTACATTTGATTTCCAAACCAAACTTGTGAATTTAAGAATGGTAGGGGTGTCATTGCTAGAAATTTGGCAATTGGAAGCAAACCACCCACCTACATTCTTGGAAATCAGGGGTGATTGATGAAAACCCCACCTACATTCACGAAAATCGGGGGCAATTGAAGCAAACCCCACCTACATTCATGAAAATGAGGGGCGAATGAAGTAAATCCCACCTGTATTCATGATAATCGGGGGCAATTGAAGCAAACCCACCTAAAAACAAAGGCGAATTCGGGGCTTTGAACGTTTATCTACTTCATTTTTCATGGATAAAATATAATAATTATTTATTTTTTAAATATTTTTTGGGCGAACTATATAAAACAGGTGCAATATTAAAAAATTTCCCTTCCAAAATATAAAACCCCTTAAAATTTGCCCATGGGCTAAAATTTTCTTGTAAAATTTTCTATGACCAATACCTGCAAAGCAGCAGACCATTCTCGAAAACAATCCATGTAATTCTGCATCAGAGGCATCCATGGGAAGCAAAGGAAGGACAAGGAAGAGGGGTTAAGCTCTTCGCTCTTGGATCTAAATTTCAATGAACAAAGTTGGTCATAGACCTTTGTAAGTTGAAGGAATTAGACATGTGTCTCTCCAAGGTGGGACAACCAGAATGGAAGAAACGTAATTGGGCTCTCAAGAAATCCATGCTTGTGTTGATACAACCTAAACTCTGGGAGCACCCTTGTGAATAATCCAGGCTCACAGTTACCTCTTGTCTCAGTGGACTAATAGCTTTAACAGCACCTCTACCACCTTAAAATAATGATATCATGAGGGAGATATTACAGTTGATAGTGGAAACCCTTCAAGGGTTGAATAACATGATGCATCCTACATTTCAGAAGCAACACAAAATTTTAGAACTCATGGCAGAGTTCAACTTTGGCACCTTTATGCTGAATTTAGAATGTGATGACTTCATCTTTCAGTTGCTTCATACCTTTTACAGTGACATTACATCACCTCATTATGACCATGTCAAAACAAGGATGCAAAATATTATGTCCTTATACATAGAACAAGATTCTGATCTCTGCAAGATACCAAGATCCAAATTGTTGACCATTTGGAGCAAGGAACTAGTTGTGTCACCAGTTTCTTATGATCTAGTCGAAAATTTGTTCATGCAAAACATGAAATTGCTCAAAAGGGTTTTGAATAAGAAGGAGTTGAAGAGGATTGATGGAGGAAGAAATAATAAAGGGAATACAACTTGTAGCAAGAATGAACTAAGAAGGATAAGACTATGATTTATCTACAAGGGATCTTGGGCACTTAACCATTCATGTTCAATTGATAGGAAGGAGGCAACAAGGAAAAATGATCAGTAAACTGACATGGATATTCTACTGGATAGTTTGTTACAATAGATCTAATAATATTATATTAAAAATGTGAGATTCTATATGATTATAATTTTATTTAATTTATAGATCTATAAAATTAACTGTAATTAGTGCATCCGTGTAAAATTAAATCAAGGAGAAAAGTAGAGAGTGAAAAAATAAGCTCACACACACATAAGACATAAGATATTCTCTGTGGGAAACACTTTTGGGAGAAAACCCACCTGGAAGGTGAGGTCGCTTCGCTCTCTTTATTTGTCTGGGAACATGACTGCAGATACAAAGAAGTAATGTATATGGCCCATCGGCTACTACAGTGCATAGATCCTCTCTGTGTTCTCTACCTCCTATCTCTCCTAGCTATCTTTTATCAATTGTGGAACAAAATTCTCTCAAAATAATGGAATGTCTCTTTCTCATAGTGGCCTGGTTATAAGACAACCTGATAGCCTGCTAGTGGTTAAGTTTGACTACATCAACTCTTAACTATAGTTACAAAATAGACTCTTCTAGAGTCTTTTACATCAAAAACACGTGTCTAGCCCCTTTTTCATGAATAATGGGGGCTGATGTGACATCCTCCCAAACAATAGGTGTGAAAACAGGAAGGTCAACTTCTGAGTGGCATAACTTTTGCATACGGACTCTGATTGACATGATTCTTCCACTGTTGGAAATTTTTCTATGTTTAGAATATCATGAGAATGTTTTTCACTTACATGGAAAAGTCTTACCCCCAAAAAACTTAATTTGATGCCTCAAAACGTTCCCCAAAAGTTTCAGATCTCGTTTCGCCAAACTGGGCCTCGTTGGTAAAAACAGTCCCATGAGGTGATTCCTCCACCTTTTCCACTCCAAATGCATCAAGATGGATGAAAAAAATATAATGATCCAATTCAGGTCATACCTCCCCATTTTGGGAGGCTTTTGGTCCCCAAAAGCTTTCACTAAATGAGGTGAGGAAAGTTTTCCTCCACCTTCTCTCTGGTGTACCATTTAGCTTTGCTTGGAAGTTGTCCCTTCCAACCAATCTACCAAAGTTCTTGTTTCCATTGTCTTGTAGTTCTGGACCTATTTTTCAAAAATGTATCTTCTTTCAACTCTGCTTGAGCGTCTGGTGCCAAATCCTCCACACAAGGTAGGACATGTTCCTCTTCCTGATCTAGCATGGAAGACTCATAGAGTTTCAAATTCTCTACATTTACAACTGAGTTAATGCGCATATATGGTGGTAAATGAGTTGATGGGAATTATCACCCACCTTTTCTAGTATCTCAAAGGAACCATACCTTAGAGCCTTGATTTTCTTACCAGGCCCTTGCAACTTCTCCTTGTTTAGCTGTAGCCATACTCTATCTCCCACCTTGAATGATTTCTTTGTTCTGTGCTAATCATGTATGGCCTTATACTTCACCTGTGACTTCTGTAGTGTTTCCTGTACCTATAGATGGATCTTCCTAATCTTTTCTATAAAATTTGCAGCCCTCAAAGCATCTCCTGTAAGGTCTTCCTTCACTCCTCATTGCTACCCATATGCAATATCCAAAAGTGAAGGTGGAAAATATCCAAAACAAGTTTCAAATGGGGACTTTCCTATAGAAGTGTGGACTGCTCTGTTATAAGAATGTTATATATATATCAAATTTTCATCCCGAGTCTTCGGATTCTTCTGGTTGTAACCCCTCAGAAGCTACACCAAAGTATTATTGACTACTTCTGTCTGCCCATCTGTCCATGGATGGAATGGTGTAGATCTCTTTAACTCCGTGTCCATCTTCTCCCACAATGTAGTCCAGAATGCACTGAGAAATCTTGTATCCCTATCTGAAATGATGATCCTTGGTATCCCAAAGTGTACCCAGACTTGTCCAAAGAACAAGTTTGTTTCTTGTTGTCCATTGATGGTCTTTTTACATGGCACCAGAACACACATCTTGCTGAACTTGTCAACTACCATGAATAGGTATTGATGTCCCTTCCTAGTTGTCGGTAAATCTCCCACAAAGTCCATGGAAATGCTTTCCCAAGGACGTGTAGGTTTATGTAAGGGATGATACAGACCATGTTTTTTGTTTCTAGGCTTTCTAGTACAACAAATCATGCATCCTCTTATGAACTTAGCTACTTTCTCTTACATCTTGGCCCAATACACATACCTGTGCAAGTTAGCCACGATCTTCCCTACACCAAAGTGATCTGCAACCTTGGATGTGTGAGCCTCTCTAATCAACTACAAAATCTCACCTTTAGGAGCACAAAGCTTATTTAGCTTGTAGAGTAACCATTCCTAGAGATGGTAGTCAATAGTGTTGTCACCATCGTGCACATGAATCTGACTCTACAACTGTTGATACTTCTCCTTCAAGTCCTCATATTATAAATATCCCTCTCTGTATGCATCATGGGTGAATGGATTCATGTGCGTGAGTCTCGAAAACTATAATCTTTGATGTGGGTGTCCTTGAAAGCATATCAACCAACTTGTTTGTGCTTCCCTTCTTATACTTGATCACCAAATCAAACTGTTGTAAAAATCCCATCCACTTGTAATGCCTGATATGTTGTAGCTTATTTTAGGCATGCATGTACTATAACAGCTGGTGATCTGTGTGGATTATTGTCTCCTTTCCCATCAGATAATGCTTCCACTTCTTCATAGCTTGCACCATGGCATAAATCTCCTTGTCGTAGGTAGGGTAGTTAAGAACTACCCCATGAAACACTTCAGAATGGTAGAAAATGTGCCTTTGTCCTTACATCAAGACAACTCCCATAACATACCCACTTGCATCTGTCTCCACTTCAATGGGTCGTTGCAAGTTTGGTAATGCTAGAACTAGTGCTTCACTGATATTCTTCTTTAACTCATCAAAAGCTTTCTGCTGCCCTTTTCCCCATCGGAAACTCTTGTCACTTGTTGTTATCACATGGAGCGATGCTGCTACCCTTGAAATCAAGGCTATGAATTTTCTCAGGTACTGTGCTGCTCCATTGAAACTCCTAACCTTAGTAGAATTAGTAGGCACCGACCATTTCATGATGGCCTCCATCTTGGAAGTATCTATCTTTTAATTCTCCTCCACCAATCACATATCCCAAATACACCAAGCACTGCTATGCAAACTCACACTTCTTGATATTTACTAGTAGCTGGTGCTTCTTTAATGTTTCCAGCACTTGCATCAAATGTGAAATATGTAGGAATTTACAGGGTAAGTTCCTCAGATAGAACAACAAAAGACACCGCTCACAAACATATCACAGATCAACACACCAGTATTCTTGACTTGGTTAAAACCCTCAAAGAGGGAAACTGTCCATGACCTAAGCTAACACAGCCACTTCAGGAAATTTATTAATGTAAAAGAAAGAAAATTTACATAATCTTATCTCATGAAGGGTCACCTTACAAATGACCCTCCATGCTCTTTAAATAGAGATCATGGACCAATCGGGTGTTAAGCCATGGACCAAGTATCACTGATACCGAGGAGAGAATGAACCATCAGATCACTTCATGTCTAGAACATATCATGACCATCAGATTGTAAGTTACAAAAAGTACATAGTAAAGAAGCACACTTTACCTAAGAACACACTTTACCTAACTATACACTAGACCAAGTTATATTTAACTATTTCCTATGTGTCGCAATATCCTAACATCCCCCCTTAAGAACAACTACAGACAGGATTGAAGGATGTACAAAGATGACACAATAGGAGAAGGAAGGAGGCTTTAGAGCCTATCCCCCCTTAGTGACAACTTCCTGAACTCCAACCATAAATCGAATTTTAGTAAATTTCACCTCAATGAGAGCCTTTGTAAAGATGTCTGCAACTTGATCATCGGTTGAACAATATTGCACTTCAAGGACATGGTCATGAATGAGATTTTTGATGAATTGCATGTGTAGTTCAATGTGTTTTCTACACTAATGTTGGAATGGATCTTTTCATAGTTGAATGGAAATTTTGATTATCACACCAAAGTGTGGTCGAATGCTGCTGCTAAAACCAAACTCTGGCAGGATCTGATGAAGCCACGGGGCTTCCTTACTAGCTTCAATGGCACCACGATACTTTGCTTCTATTGAAGAAAGTGAAATGGCACTCTGTTTCTTGCAAGACCATGTAATAGGTCCAAAACCAAGAGTGAAGACATAACCCATAGTAGACTTCCGATCATCAGGGTCATTAACCCAATTAGAATCAGTGAAACCAACCAATAGAGGAGATGCTTCTGCACTATAATGAATCCCAAACTGAACTGTACCTTGAACATAATGAAGTATTCTTTTAGCTACTCTCCAATGACTTTCATGTGGGTTTTGCATAAACTGAGAAACAAAGCCAATAACAAAGGAAAGGTTAGGATGGGTATGGGCTAGATACAAAATTTTTCCGACAAGCTGATGGTATAAGGTAGCATCAACTTCAAGGGAAGTACAAGTGACTGAAAGTTTGGCTCTAGATTGGAAGGGAGAAGGGGGCAACTTACAATCTTCCATGTGAAACTGACGTAGAAGATCACATGCATACTAGGACTGGGAAAGGGAAATACCTTCTTTGGATTGCAAGACTTGAAGACCAAGGAAATAATGCAAGTGTGCTAAGTCTGTCATTTCAAACTTCTTTTTAAGGCTGAACTTCACATAGTTTATAAGGTTGGGATCACTACTAGTAAGGATAAGATCATTAACATAAGGAATACGAATGATAAGAGACTTACTCACTTTCTTGGTGTAGACAATATTATCAAATGACATCTAGAAAAACCAGTATCTAAAAGAAAGCTATCCATTTTGGCATAGGAAGGTCGGGGGGCTTTCTTGAGACCATAAAGGGATTTCTTAAGCCGACATACAAGGTTGAAGTCTATTTGTATAAATCCAGGAAGTTGTTCCATATAGATTTCTTCATGCAAGTCCCCATGCAAGAAGGTGGATTTAACATCCATCTGACAAACTTCCCATTTGAAAGAGGCAACAAGGGAAAGAACAAGGCGAATAGAGCTCATTTTAGCAACAGGGGATAAGGTTTCAGTATAGTCAATTCCTTCAACTTGTGAAAAACCATTAGCAAGAAGACGAGCTTTATATTTATAAACTTTTCCATATGGTCCAAACTCGGTTCTGTAAACCCATTTGCATATAACAAGTTTTCATCCCTTTAGAAGAGGAACAAGGTCCCATGTATCATTTGCCAATAATGACCGATATTCTTCATTCATAGTTGTGTCCCATTCTGGATGGTCTGAAGCTTTTGCAAAGGTTTCAGGATGACAATTCATTGAAGCTTGAGTCAGTAAATTAGATGCTCTATCAAATTGAGAACGTGTATGACGCTGATCTCTAGGATCACCTGCAAGAGCACCTGTTGCATCCCGAGTAGTGCAGACTCAATTTGGAATCTGAGGAGTTGAAGGAGGATCCAGAGAAGGCGGGGGAGGATTGTCATCCTCACTATCATCATTTGAAGAGGAAATATTTTTCAGAAGTAGAAGGGATAGAGAGAGGTGGCACATCCTCCAAACTAAGCTTGTAGGCTGATATATTTTTAGCAAGATTTACATATCTTCTAATAATAACATTTTTTGATTTAGGTTAAAGAATTCTACATCCTTTGACACCTTCAGAATATCCAACAAAAATACAATTTTCGCTATTAGGTTCTAAGGCTTTATGTTTCTTGTCTGGAATATGGGCCCGTGCTTCACTTCCAAAAACACGAAAGTGACTTACATCTGGTTTAATTGAGCTTCATGCTTCTTCCGGAGTCATATTTTTTAAAACCTTAGTAGGAGTGCGATTTACTATGTAATTTTCACAGTTAATTGCTTCTACCCAAAAATTAAGACTAAGTCCTTTAGATTGAAGCATACAATTAGCTATTTCCTTTAAGGTGTGATTCTTCCTTTCAGCTACACCATTTTTCTATGGAATATATGGAACAGTATGTTGCAATTGAATTCCATGCTCAGTGAAAACGTTGATGAATTTTTTGTTAACATATTCTCTACCATTATTAGATCTTAGCTTAAGAATTTAATGTCCATATTATTTCTCAACAAAGGTCTTAAAGGCCAAGAACATGTTAAAGACTTCACTCTTGAGTTTTAAGAAGTATACCCAAGTGCATGTAGGGAAATCATCAATGAAAGTTAAGAAATACTTGTAGCCAGAGAATGAAACAATTGGAAGTGGACCACATAAATCACTATGCACAAGCTGTAAAGGGGCTAAGGCATGCCAAGAGGCACGTTTTTCAAAACTATCCCAATGATGTTTTCCAAGTACATATTCGGAACAAACACCATCTCTGCAAGATACCATAGGAAGACTTGGCACCATATTTTCTCTACATATATTTTGAAGGGAGCGATAGTTTAAGTGACCAAATCGCTCATGCAAAATTTTTCTCGCTTCATCATTATGAGCAACAAATACTGAGGGAATAGTTGATGACCCAAAGTTGTTAAAATTATATAGCCTTGTAGAATCATCAACAATGCCAGTAGCTAAAATTTGTCTAGGATCTCTTAGGTCCTTAATTACAACATCATGAGGTGAAAATTCAATGATTTTACCTTCACCTGAATGAGTTATTTGATATACAGATAGAAGGTTGCAGGATAAGGTAGAAACACATAATACATCATTAAATTGACCATTTTCTAGATGAATAGTTCCAGTCCCTACAACACTAAGAGATTTGTCGTCACTAACATATATTTTTGGTGTTACAGTCATTTAAAGAAGAAAACATGGCTTTGTTTTTTGCCATGTGATAAGAAGCTCCATAATAAATGAGGCACTTATGAGAATGATAATAAGAAGACACATTTAGTGTATAACTAGACCGAGATGCTTGAAAACCACATGTAGAAAGTGTCATTCCTGAAGATGAAGCTAAAGATGAAGGGTGCTCCAAATGGATGTTATGCTTCTTCATTGCTACTTCCAAGGCTTCCATTTTTTTAAAGCATTTGGATTCTAAGTGGCCATCATGATTACAAAAGTTGCAATATCTATTAGTCTTCTTCCCTTTGTTTTTATTTGCCTTATCATTTTGTTGGATTGATTTTTCATGTTGAAACTGAAATTTCTTAGGACCCTTGTTTGGTTTAGGACCATTGTTTTTAGGATGTTGCTTCTTAAGATTCTTTGAATTTGGTTGTTGTTGGGCTGCTAAGGCTTTCTTAGAAGAGTTTTTGGTGTTAAGAAGACCAAGATGTAAGATTTTTTCTTGTTCTCTTATTAAAGAATCATAAAAGGCATCAAAAGAGGGGGACTTGTTAATCACTTGTAGGCTTGTTCTTGAGAAATAAAGGCTTCTCTAGTAGAATGGAAGGTGGAAAAAAACAAAGAGTAGGTTAGTCCTAACTTAGTAAGAGTGGAATAGATAAGGCCACCATCTTCTTTCTTGACCTTAACACCTTCTGAGAGAAGTCTAAGGGTCTTGAACTTAGAGAAAAAATCTTCAATGGAAGAAACATTATTGGGGTCCAACTAAGCAACTCATTTTCAAGTTGATGGGTTCTAATTTCATTTTTAATTCCAAAAACTTTATTGAGGTGTTTCATTACTTCATCAGGGGTATCAATTTTTGTGATATGGAATCTAAGGTCTGGAGAAATAGACATCCCTATCAACCCACATGCTTGATATTTCTTATTTTCTCATTTGGCTTGCTTATCTTTATCTTTTAGGTTTAGATTCGAAGCCTGAGACTATTCTATAAAAACCTTTACTTCTAAGTAAATCCACAATGTAGGATATCCATTGGAAGTAGTTGGTGTTGTCAAGAATAACTAGGCATGAACTTTCCATTTAAAAAAAAACTAAAGCTGTAGATGCTGAACTAAGTGTTCCAATTGAAATATCTCAAAAAATTAGGCCAATTAAAAAAAAAACAGCTCTAAAAACAACTTTCAGATGAAGAAGTTATGAATTTTTGAAGAAAAGTTGTTGAAGATGTCAACGAATTACGTGAATGTTAGGAAGTGAATTATAATGTTATATTTAGAAAAAAATCCCCCCCTTTCCAAACTTAATCTAATTAGCTCACTTTTAAACAAAATTACTTTATGTGACCCACTTTTATAAATAAGTGAAAGTCATTTTTATAATGGTACTCTATGAACTATCCACTAAATTGTAATTTAAATAAAAGATAAAGTGACTTTAGAATTATATGTGACTCACTTTTTATAATGGGTGAGAACACTTTTACATAAAGTAACTTTAAAACATAAGTTAAATGTGCTTTTTGAAAGAGAAACTCAACAAAAAGAAAGACTTGAACCCAAGACCTCTATTCTCATAAAGTAACTTTTGACCAAGTGAGCTAGTTTAAAAGGTAAATATTTTTTGTAGAGGAGGAAGGGTTTTTTTTTTTGGCTGACTAAAGCTTTGGAGCTTACTTGAAAAACCCATTTTTGCCTACAAAAAAAAAAAACAACCACACAAACCAAATGAATAAGCAAAAGTAATCTAACTCTTACGGCTTAAAGTTAGATTTGGTTGGAAACTAAATATTTTCCTCGATGTTTCTGATTTTCTGACATCACACTAAGGCGCAACAGAAAAGAGCATATGCATGATAAAAATCCTTTCTTTCTATTTCTAGTTTGCCTAGATCGCACAAAGTCCCGGGGTAAAGAGCATACACAAAAATGAAATGTATAAATCCAGTAATAAAAAATTATAAAGGACTATAAACTAAAACAACCAAAGAGGTAAATAACTATAACTACAAATAAAGAATGTATACCTTAAGATCTTAAAAATGATGTAGCTAGGCCTACTAGAAACCTTTTCACATGAAACGAAAGGGGCTCCCCATTGGAACATATGCTCCTAACAAAATAGAGCAGTCTTCTTGGCTCGAAAGCAGTCATAAAAGGTAGATCTAGGAAATGACAGTTGAATACAGTTGTACTGGCTTTAGATTTGGTTCACCAATGGATGCGACCTTCAAATAGCTTTGATACCATGTAGGAATTTACAAGGTAAGTTCCTCAGATAGAACACCAAAGGACACCACTCACAAATAGATCATAGATCAATACACCAGTATTGTTGACGTGGTTAAAACCCTCAAATAAGGAAACAATCCATGCCCTGAGCCAACGCGGCCACTTCAGACAATTTAATAATGTAAAAGAAAGAAAATTTAAATTAACCTTCTCTCATGAATGGTCACCTTACAAATGACCCTGCATGCTCTTTAAATAAAGATCATGGACCAATCATGTGTTAAACCACAGATCAAGAGTCGATGATACCAAGGAGATAATGAACTGCTAGATCACTTCATATCTAGAACATATCGTGAGTGTCAGATTGTAAGTTACAAAAAGTACATAGTAAAGAAACACACTTTACCTAACTATACACTAAACTAAGTTATACTTAACTATTTCCTATGTGTTAGAATATCCTAACAAAATATGATCATCTCGAGTAGCAATATATACCAGTATATCATCCAAGTAGGTAATAACAAATGAATCTATAAAAGGCCACAGTGTATCATTCATTAATCTCATAAATGTATCTAGTGCATTACTTAAGCCAAATGGCATAACTAGCCACTAATACAAACCTTGCCTGGTTTTGAAGGCAGTCTTCCATGTATCTTCTTCTTTGACTCGAACCTAGTGATATTCAGACTTCAAGTCCAGCTTGGTGAAATACTTTGCTTGATGCAACTGATCTTGCAGATCATTTATCCTAATTAGGGGGTATCTTTTCTTGAGCGTGATTTTATTCAATTCCATGTAATCTATACACATCTTCTAGGTCCCATCCTTCTTTGGCACAATGATTATGGGTGACCCACATGGTGATGTACTTGGACGAATGACACCATGTTCTAGCAACTACTGCAACTGTTTCTTCACCTCACTTGCTTCTATAACAAACTACCCGTACAACCTAATATTTGACAAAGGGGAGTTTGGCAACAGCTGGATCTTGTACTCCACTTCTCTCTTAGGGGGTAACCCTTTAGGCTCTTGGAACACATCATTGTATGCTTGTAGCAAATCGTCCAATTGTTGTTTTTATTTCTTTGTATGCCCCTCTATGGATGCTTTGCCTCTTATTGACTTTTCTACAGACTGATTTTCTCTTAAAAACAATAAAACATACTTCTTTTTGGAACCAATCAATTTCTTGCCTTGGTTGGCACTTACCAGTGAAATTTTCAACTTGCCTTTATATGCATTGATGATGAACTATTTTCCATCATTGATGAGGTGATATTGGTTATCTCTCCTCATGAGTATTTCATCACACATGTGCATGTATGGACTCATAAACACGACTCAACATACATCAAGGGGAACCACATCTAGATCTACTTCATCAATAAAATCAACATTCATAGAAAATTTAATTTTACACTATCTTGTTTCCTTCAGCTCTGCATCCTTATGTACCCATCCTAGTGGATATGGGTTTGGATGATCACAAACTTCTAGCCCCAATTTCTTGACTAGATCTACTGTAATGAGATTTTCCTATGATCCTTTGTCAAATATGGCATCCATGTTCATTTTCTTGACTTGTATCTTTACATGGAAGAGTTTGGTCATTTCTTTCTCTTCCTGTTACTGAAGGATACTCAGATTCACCTCCTTCTGCATTGATGTACAAATGATTTTCTCATCCATGTCTAGTTGCTTTCAACTTGGTTGCTCGAATCAATGGCCATGAGATTCTTCTTCTTATTATCTTTCTTCTTGTTCTTTGGGTTTATTGGGTTTAGCTTTGGATGCAACTTCCAACACTTATCCTCTATATGGCCATCAATGTTGCAGCCATTGCAGTGGTTGCTAGAATCTTTGCACTGGTGTGTTGTGGCTGACGTATTTTTATCTTTTCCCTCTTTTTGCTTCTTCTTCCCATCCTTAGAAGTGTCTTGTTGCTCCTTTTTATTTGATCCACTTGATTGCGCTCTTTTCAAGCCTATGTTCTCTAGGTACTGTGCTTGTACACAAGCCTCGTCCATCATTTTGGTCTTGAACAACATCACTTGCTCACACAGATGATGGTGTAGATCCCCCAAATACTTGAGGAGTACATCTGGGTTCTTTAGAGAGATACCCAACTTTATAGCCATCTTTTTGAATTTTGTGGTGTACTCCTGCACGCTTTGGCCCGACATTTACCTGAAGTAATGCCACTAGATCTACTAGTCTTGCATGTACCCGATGTGATAAAATTGTGACTTAATGAGGGTTTTGAAGTCCTCCCACTTAGTCACTGGAAGTTCTCCCTCCAACCTCAGGGTTTCCTTGTAGCTCTCCCACCAAGTCAGTCCATGGTCCTCCCATTTTGACTACGCAAATGAGATCTTCTACCCTTCCTCAATTTGATGGACACTAAAATAAACTTCTAGTTGCTGCAACCAATTATGCCCAATATCTCCCCCCACCCCCACGAGATATTGGGCATAATACCTCCTCATATGAGGGTGGAGGTGGGGGGAGATATTGGCCCCCCCCCTCATATGAGGGTGGGGGGAGATATTGGGCATTAGTGGGGGTGGGGGGAGATATTGGGCATTATGAGGGTGGGGGTGTGCCCAATATCTCCCCCCACCCCCACCCTCATATGAGGGTGGGGGTGCCTGGAGATATTGGGCATTATGAGGGTGTGCCCAATATCTCCCCCCACCCCCACCCTCATATGAGGGTGGGGGTGCCTGGAGATATTGGGCATTATGAGGGTGCGAGTGGGGGGAGATATTGGGCATACCATGGTTCAACTTCAAAGCATCAATCTTGCCATAGTATGGATTGATATTGACTTTTGCTTACACTTTAAACACGCATTGGTTCACAACACTCGATCTAGGTTGATATTTTCCAGGTTCATTCTTCGGTTGTTTCTCTGCGTCTTACCGATCCCTGATCCCCCTTCTGATTTGTCCTCTGCATTTAAACCCCCTTTTTCTCTAAATATCCCTAGTTTATTGCTTAGGGCCATGATGGGGAGGTTTACATTGTGGTTTATATTTGCGACTTGTTCTTCGAGCCACGAAAACCTCACCTCTACAGGATCACGAGGTTCGTTTTGCAGATTCATCGTCCATGATTAGGGTTTTACAATTTTCAGCCCCGCCAATCTAGATCCCTGCAATTTCCAAAAAATACCTAAAGAAACCTTCTATGATACCAAATGATCCATAAACTATCGTGGATATTCCACTGCATAGTTTGTCACAACGGATCTGATAATATTATATTAAAATGTGAGATTCTACACTATTACAGTTTTATTTAATTTCTAGATATGTAAAATTAACTGCAATTAGTGCATACGTTTAAAATTAAATAAAATAGAAAAGTAGAGAACGACAAAATAAGATCACACACACATAATACACAAGATATGCTCTATGGGAAACCCTTTTGGGAGAAAACCCAGCTGGAAGGTGAGGTCGCTTTGCTCTCTTTCTCTGTCGGGAAATATGGTTGCAATACAAAGAAGTAATGTTTATGACCCTTGGGCTGCTACAGTGCATATATCCTCTCTGTGTGATCTACCTCCTATCTCTCTTGGCTGTCTGTGCTCAACTATGGAACAAAATTCTCTCAAAAGAATGGAATGCCTCTTCCTCCTAGTGGCCTGGTTATAACACAACCTGATAGCCTACTAGTGGTTAAGTTTGACTACATCAACTCTTAACTAGAGTTCCAAAATAGACTCTTCTATAGTATTTTACATCACAAACACGTGTTTAGCCCTTTTTCCATGATCTGATATTGATCTAAGATAAACAATAAGGTATTACAGACTCATGTGCATGGATGTGCCTATGTTATTTTGTGCAACGGATTGATAAGATTGCGAAATACACAGGCAATGATGCAGTTAAAGAAAACATAACAGACAACACATATAAACACAAGAAGTTTAATAAGAAGTTCACCCAATACTATTGGGTTATGTCTCCTAGTCCAGCCTTCAGTGGTGGCCTCTCTATTATGTTTTCAAAGTAGAGTTTTTACAACAGTGAGCTCAATTTGAGTCTCACTCAACAGATATAAATCAGCAAGCCTGTACTTGGATCCCCCAAGTCTCTAGAGTACACATACTCTCCTTACTAAATCTTGACCTCTATTGGTCACAGTAGTATGAGCCCAATCTAAGACTCATACATGACAGGCATCAGAGGAGTGCACTTGAACCTCTCAAACCTTCTCTAGAGTGCATAGACTCTCTGACTCTCTCTGCCTCTGTCTTAATCCTGGCTCGATGTTGCCTTTGCTTCTGTAGGTCAGCTCGGCTTCTTCTCTCTGCTTTCAGCTTACTGCCTACTGCTCTCTGCTTGCTTACTTTCTCTCTGTCAGTTTGTGGCTTTAAAGCCAATTTTCTTCCTTGTTGTTTGTTTCTACTTCCCGACTTTCCAGTTCCCCTGCCTTTGTTCGTTTGAATCCTTCTATCCTGCGTAATCAGTCACTGTATAATGCTTCACAGGGAGGTGGCCACCTATATCATAACGAATGAGTGTCAATTCTCTTGGACATATTTGAAACGATCATTTTTTCCGTTAACTCCAAGAATACCTGCGAAACACAACCTTCTGCCAACGCATCATCCATATCAAACTTCAAATCCTACACAACGCTGCCTGTTGACCCCATCAAATCTAGTCATCCATCAGAAGGCGTCTCCTGCTGTTGATTTGGGGGCCCCAGATCCTACAGTCATCGTTCATATCAGGTGGTTAAGTAGCATGATGTTTAACCATCTGATGTGAATGGCTTTCTCTCTCTTCCACCGAACGCGTGGCACTCACTGTATGGCATTGGGCGGAACTCGGTTGAAATCGCTTGACGCTTGTAGCCCCTCTGATATTCTACCGGTTTTGTGGAATCCTGCTTTCATGGAATCGGAACGATATCCATTGCATTTTATAATTTTTTGGGTCTGGGTGCTTACGAACTTTCCTTCTTTGAGGGGTTTTCCCTGTGATATGCAATTAGCGACTACCCCTGCTAATTGCATATCAGAAACCACCCTTGTTCCTCGAAATGGCCTCTACATTTGCTAATTTGCAATAGCGTGCGTTACCATGGGCCAATGGTCTACTCACTTAACCGACAGTCCTCGTTGCTTCATGTTGATCACAAATTGCAACTATTACGAGGATATCTCTGATAAGCTTGATCTTTGTAAGACTTTTAATCCTTGACATGATTTTTAAAGAGTTCATGAAAACTTAGAGAGTGTTCTAGGATCCAATTTGGATCACAACCTTCCCATTGAGAAAGCTTTTGGACCACCAAAAGTTGGTTTTTAAGCATCAATCAAGTGAGGATATAGATTCCTCGCTTGCCTAATTTCTATCCATCTTGCACTGCTTGGTTTTGAACCCTTGAGTCCAATTCCAAGGTACTCAACATCCCCTCTATGCGTAGTTCTCACCTTATTGTCTAGAACTATATCTTATTATCATTCATTGAGATATTCAAGCAACAGATCATTAATAGAAGGAAATTGACTTTGCTCTTTGGGATCTTCAATCAATGAAGATTCAAACAGTCTCACACTTTCTGCATTAACTACTGAATAGATGTGCATGTAAGCTGGGAAATCAAGGTGAAAAGCATTCTCACTAATTTTCTCAGGTATCTTGAAAGGTCCATACCTTATTGGCTTCTGCTTCTTACCTTCACCTTCATTCTGTCTTGGCTGATATACAACCAGACTTGATCACCAACTTGGAAACCATTCTCGGTCCGATGCTTATCATGCCTTGCCTTGTACTTGGCATGGCTCTTTTCCAGTTGTTCTTGTACTACCTGGTGAATCTCTTGGATTTGTTCAATGAACTTTGTTGCCTTGTCCAAATCATTGTGTCCATTAACCACTATGTCTTTACCAAAGACAAAATCCAAAAGAGACCTTTGTGTGAAACCGAAAAAGGTCTCAAAAGGAGATCTCTATGTAGAATAATGTTTAGCCAAGTTGTAAGCATGTTGCACATAACACAAATGTTCATCCCAAAGCTTGGGATGCTTACTGCAATAGCCTCTGAGAAACTGGATGACTGTCTGGTTGACCACCTCTGTTTGGACATATGTTTGTGGATGAAAGGCTATGCTCTTCTTCAGTCTGGTGTCCATTAATTCCCACAGACTCGACCAAAATTTCCCAACAAATTGGGAATCTCAATCATATACAGTGGAAGTGGGTAATCCAAAATGAACCCATACATGCTGAAAGAATAACTTTGTTGTTTGCTCAATTGTAATTTGTTTGTTACAAGGTATTAAAATACACATTTTTCTAAACCTATCCACAATAACATATAAACAGTCATGACCTTTTCTAGACTTAGGCAATCACCCAACAAAGTCCATGGAAACACTTTCCCAAGTATGAGAAGGAACTGGTAGTGGAGTGTACAAGCCTAGTTTTCTATTCCTGGGCTTGTTTTTAGCACACATGGTACACCCTCTTACATATCTAGAAACTGTTTCATGCATTTTTGGCCAATAACAAAATCTTTGCATCTATGCAATTGCTTTACTTACACCAAAGTGACATGATATTAGAGAAGTGTGTGCTTCTCGAATTATCTTTATTCTTTCGGTTTGAGGAATGCACAACTTTCCAAAATGATATAAGCGTTGGTCCTTAACATGATAATCCAATTCTTCTACTTTTTTTCCATGACTTAGAGTTGCATATACATCTTTAAAGGCTATATCTTGAGCATATTGTCCAATGTAGCTTTCATGCATTACTGAGTTATGCTTAAGTATAGTAGATGCATTTATGAATGGTTTGGATAACATATCTACAACTTTATTGTGTATGCCCTTTTTATATCTGATGACAAGATGAAACTGTTATAGAAAACCCATCCACCTACAGTGTCTTGATTGCTGCAACTTACTTTGTGAGTGTAAATGTAAAGTGGTTGATGATCAGTATGTATAACTGTTTCTTTGCCCATTAGATAATATTTCCACTTTTTCACACTCTATACTAATACATACAATTCTTTATCATATGTGGGATAACTAACTACTACAGAATTAAATCTCTCAGAATGATAACATATGGGTTTAACGTGCTGCATCAACACTACTCCCATGGCATAGTCACTGGCATCTGTTTTAGTTCAAATGGTCTTTGAAGATCAGACAATGCTAGTACTGGTGCTGTAATAATCTTTTCTTTTAAGGTGTCGAAGGCTTTCTGCTATTTGCCCCCCCACTGAAACACCCTGTTTAATCCTGTTAAAGCATGTAAGGGAGCTGTAATCAAGGAAAAGTTAGCAATAAACTTTCTCCAATACTGTGCTACTCCTAGGAAGCTTCTAACTTATCTAGCAGATTTGGGTTTAGGCCAGTTTACAATGATTGCAACTTTAAAGGGATCTATCTTCAATTCACCACTCCCTACAATGTGACCCAAATAATTCAAAGATTGTTGTCAAATTCACACTTTGATAGTTTAACATAAATATTTTCTCTTTTCAAAACATCTAGAGTCTGCTTTACATGCTTCAAATATTCTTCCCATGTTTTACTAAATACAAGAATGTCATCTAGATATACAATGACAAAATCATCAATAAAGGGCCTGAGTACATCATTCATTACTTTCATGAAAGTATCAGGAGCATTAGTTAAGCCAAAAAGCATAACTAACCACTCATATAGTCCCTGCTTTGTTTTGAAAGCAGTCTTTCATGCATCTTGCTCATCGACTCTGACTTGATGGTAGCCACTATGTAAGTCCAACTTGGAAAAGTAAACAACTTCTTTCAACTGATCTAATAGATCATCTATGCAAGTAAGGGGATAATGGTTTTTTATTGTTATCTTATTCAGTGCTCGGTAATCAATGCACATTCTCCATGAGCCATCTTTCTTTCTCACCAAGACAATTGGAGACCCACATGGTGATGTGCTAGGTCTTATGAACCCTTTCTCAAGCAGCTCCTGTACCTGCTTCTTGATTTCTGCATTTTCTAAAGCAGATAACCTGTACATTCTGATGTTAGGTAATGGAGCATCTTGCTGCAAATTAATATCATGTATTATTTCCTTTTTGGGTGGCAGACCTTTAGGTTCTTGAAATATCATATGATCTTTTGAAACAACTTTTTCTAAATCAGCTTGTTGTTTAGCATCACAACCTTCAAATACATTGGTCTTATCAGGTTTCTTTTCCTTTACAACCATTAGTAATTTTTTTTTGCATGAATTTAAAATTCTTTTCATCTGCCCTGAGTTTATGGCAAACCTAAGTTTACATTGTCTAGTCACTTGTAGCTTTGTTTTATCACATAACCAAACCAATGGATATGGCTTCTTGTGAGGTGTGGTTAGTAATCCCAGTTTCAAAAGTTAAGTTTACTTGTGAACCACTATCAAATAAAGTATCAACCTTTTGATGCTTGGAAATAACTCTAATATGACAAAGCTCATGTCTTCTTCTCTCATTTTCTTCACTATCAATAGTTTTTGCATAATTACTAGTAGATGCTTTAGAATTTTTACCTTTTATACCTGTGGTTGTGATTATTGTTTCATCCCCTGAGTCTGACCCCAAATCCTTCTGAATAGCTGCAACAATCTTCTTCCTTTTTCCATCTTACTTCTTGGGTTTTAGCTTTGGATGCAGAATCCAACAATGTTCATCATCATGCCCATCCTTCTTGCAGTGAGTGCATGAAGGTTTGGTCTTTTATACAACATTGCCTTCCTCTCTTTCCATTTTTTCCTTCTCTTTTCGTTGTTCTTGCTTGCAGTGGGTTTTGATGATCCCCCAACTTCTGGGTTCACATTCTTGCCCCTAGCATCTAGATATGTAGCTTGAATAGATACCTCATCTATGCTAGTAGGATTAAACATGAGAATGGTATGTCTCAAATAACTATGTAGACCACCTATATACTTCAACAGAGTTTCAGGTGAGTCTAAAGAAATGCCGAGAATCAAGATCTTTTTCTAAATTCTTGGGTGTAACATTGTACACTTTGCCCTTTGAATTGCCGAAGAGTTTGCCAACTCGTCATAGCTTGCTGCATATAAGCTAGTGGATAGAATTGTTTTTTAATTGCAAAAACAAATTCACTCCTAACAGAAAGGATTTTACCATGCTTCTTCATGTCAGCTTATGTCTTGACTTCCCACCATACCAAGGCAGTTCCTCCAAGGTGCAAGCTGGCCAACTGAATCTCACTTCTGTCTGAATCAATGCTTTGCACCCTGCAATACACATCAATCTATCTAAGCTAATTATCCAGCTTCTCTGCATTCAACTCTCCATCATATATTGGCAAATCAAATTTAACATCTAATTTAATAAAAGATGTTTTCTTTTTAATTTCAGGGCTATTAGGAGGTGTGGGAAGATTTCCTTCTTTCTCTTTGCCTTTAGAATGGTCATTGAGGAGAGATTCTTCTGCCCCTTTGTTATGCTGGGAAGTTGAAGAATCTTCACTTCGACCTTTCTTGAATTCTCTATACATTTCCTCTACCATGGCTCTCATAGTCAAGAAATTGTCCATGAATTGAGGGTCTGATTCCAAGGGAATCTCTTCTAACATTTTCCTCCTAGTATAGACTCTACCAATTTCTGGATTAAATTTGGCCAATTCTCCCCCTCCTAATTTAATCTTTGATCTAGTTATCATTCATAACAGTCCAACATAAGTTTGTCTAACCTTAGCAACCTAAAGCTCTGATACCACTTGATCTGATATTGATCTAAGACAAACAATAAGGTATTGCAGACTCATGTGCATGGATGTGCCTATGTTATTTTGTGCAGCAGATCGATAAAATTGTGAAATACATAGGCAATGAAGCAGTTAAAGAAAACATAATAGGAAACACATATAAACACAAGAAGTTTAATAAGGAGTTTACCCAATACCCCTGGGCTACGTCTCTCGGTCCAGCCTTCAGTGGTGGCCTCTCTATTATGTTTTCAAAGTAGAGTTTTTACAACAATGAGCTCAATTTGAGTCTCACTCAACATATATAAATCAACAAGATTGTACTTGGATCCCCCAAGTCTCTAGAGTACACTGACTCTCCTTATTGAATCTCAACCTCTATTGGTCACAGTAGTATGAGCCCAATATGAGACTCATACATGACATGCATTACAGAGGAGTTCACTTGAACCTCTCAAACCTTCTCTGGAGTGCATAGACTCTCTGACTCTCTCTGTCTCTGTCTTAATCCTGGCTTGATGCTGCCTTTGCTTCTGTAGGTCAGCTCGACTTCTTCCCTCTGCTTTTGGCTTACTGCTACTGTTCTCTGCTTGCTTACTTTCTCTCTGTTAGTTTGTGGCTTTAAAGCCAATATGCTTCCTAGTTGTTCGTTTTCTCTTCCCGGCTTTCCGGTTCCCCCGCATCTGTCCATTTGAATCCATTTGTCCTCCGTAATCAGTCACTGTATAATGCTTCACAGGGAGGTTGCCACCTATTTTGTAACAGATGAGTGCCAATTCTCTTGGACATATTTCAAACGATCTTTTTATGTTAACTCCAAGAATACCTGCGAAACATGACCTTCTACCAACACATTGTCCATATCGGACTTCAAATCCTATACAACTCTGCCTGTTGACCCCGTTAAATCCAGTCATCCATTGGAATGCGTCTCTACCATTGATCTGGGGATCCTAGATCCTACGGTCAATGTTCATATCGGGTAGTTAAGTAGCATGATGTTTACCCGTACGATGTGAACGGTTTTCTCTCTCTTCCGTCAGACGCGTGGCACTCGCTATATGGCATCGGGTGGAACTCAGTTGAAACCGCTTACCACTCGTAGCCCCTTCGATATTCTACCGGTTTTGTGGAATCCTGCTTTCATGGAATCAGAACGATATTTGTTGAATTTTATAATTTTTCGGGTCTGGGTGCTTGTGGCCTTTCCTTCTTTGATGGGTTTGCCCTACAATATGCGATTAGCGACTACCCCTGCTAATCGCATATCAGAAACTACCCCCGTTCCTTGAAATGGCCTCTACATTTGCTAATTTGTGATAGCGTGCATTACCATGGGCTGACGGTCTGTGCATTTGACTGACGGTCCTCATTGCTATGTGCTGATCACAAATTGCAACTGTTATGAGGATATCTCTGATAAGTTTGATCTTTGTAAGACTTTTAATCCTTGACATGGTTTTAAGGAGTTCATGAAAACTTAGAGAGTATTCTAGGATCCAATTTGGATCATTCCATGAATAATGGGGGCTAATGTGACATCCTCCCAAACCATAGGTGTGAAAACAAGAAGGTCAAATTTTGAGTGGCATAACTTTTGCATACAGACTCTGATTGACGCGATTCTAGCACCGTTGGAAATATTTATATGTGTAGAATAGCATGAGAAGGTGTTTCACTTACATGGAAAAGTTTTATCCCCAAAAAACTTCATTTGATGCCTCAAATTGCTCCGAGAAGGTTTCAGACCTTGTTTCGCCAAATTTGATCCCGCGGTAAAGACGGTCCCGTGAGCTAATTCGTTTACATTTTCCACTCTAAATGAATCGAGATCGATGAAAAAAAATATAATGATCCAATTTGGGTCAAAAAAACAAGAGGAGATTCCTTTCGATCATAGGGAGTTATTTATATTTGAGTCTATTGATTTTCAAGATGGTGAGCAACATTGTGATATTATTCAGAGAGACTTGCAGGATGACAAGCATTCAAATTGCATGAGGGAATTCTACCTAATGGTAATCATGACGTAGAATCCTATACAATAGAGTCCATAGATCTCCAGGAGGATGTCCATAAAGAATATGAGAAATCAATTATATATAGCATTCAACCAATGCATCTATGCTCTACATCAGGAGAGGATGAATAATAGACTGTCTTCACATGTGGAGGAGCCAAGGGAGACTTGAGTGAGGAGCCAATAGTGGTGAACCAACATGATGAGCATGATAACAAGGGGGAGAATGAGAGACATAGTTTACAAGATGAACCATTTCCACAGAGTCGATCAAAGTTTCAAGTTGGACTCCAAAATTGCAAGTAGGGGAATTTCGGGAAAAGATTAAGAATTTCAAGACAGATCTTATGATATTGAAGCAGAGAGTCTGGATGACCCAAGACACTATCTTATAGGAGAACAAAAAAATTGGGGAGCTCATAGGGTTATGTGCTGAGTCAACAGCCAAGCTATCTACTGTAGAGGAATGTCTCAAGTCCCTCACAAGGAAGCAAGAGGAGCATAGTTGGGAGTTCCAAAGCAACCTTCTACAATAGTACATAGATAGGGCTAATAGTACTACCAACCCATCTTTATATATTAGGGCAAGTAGGTCAGACTTCTCCAAAAGGACCATGTTGGGTGACTGAGTGGAGAAGCTTGAGTTGAGCATTGGGCAATATTGGCATAGTAGACTTATTCCATGTACATACATTCATGCATTAAATCCTTCCAACGAGATGGATTGGTGAGAGATAATGAGTCAGAACTCTATTGATGCGATGATTCCTAAGAGGATACTCTTAGCAAGGGCATATTATAGCTTGGGCTCTTAGGCATGGACAATAATGGATGGTCGAGATGGTATCAAAACCCACAGGTCCCAAGATCCTACAAAAGATGTATAACTAGTATACTTAAATTAATTGTTTAAACTATCCATGTTAAATAATTTATTTCAATAATAATTTCATACATACATACATACATACATACATACATACATACATACATACATACATACATACATACATACATACATAAACATATATTATATATATATATATATAATATATATATATATATAATATATATATATGGGTGTGGTTTAAAAAAAATTTAAAATATTTTATTGTTGACCATAATAAAATATTTCAATGTTGAAAGAGAAAAAGTAACTGAAAGTAAGAAAATTAAATTACTACCTAATAAGACATATAAAATTATATGTGGTATTTTTTTTAGGGTAATACCATTAGGGGATTTAGACTAGAAAGGAGTGTCTTAATAGTGCACCCGTTCACCATTAATCCAAGGCTTATTAACTAATATGTATAATTTAAAAATACAATTAATAATATTAAAAGAAAATCAATGTGGGTCATAAATAAAATATTCCAATATGCAATGCTAAATAATATTTAGGGGTATTTAATAATAGTAATAATAATAATTATTATTATAATATCATCTTAATGTTGACAATATGGTCTATAAATAAAACATTTCAATGATCTTTTTAAATAAAATATTTCAATGTCAACAATGTAAATATTTTTACATTTCTGCCCTTTTTTCAAGTATATTTTTAAGTCAATTATGTGTTTAATCCAACAATTCCAATTTTAAGTTGTGTAGCCTACACAATCTACCAACCCAAAGGAATTTCAAGTTGTTGAATCCGTTTATGCATTCAAAAATGTAATTTAAATAATAAAAAAGTACACACACACACACACACAGAACCGCTATAGATCCATCTTAACTACAATCTATCAAGGAAAGGTAATGAATCTTTTTAGATGCAAAACCTTTTTCAGATTTTCAACTTTAAATGATGTTTGCATCTCAAGATATTTGATCTCCCTCAACACTTGCTAAATTTGTGGTTAAAATAGATTTATATTGGTTAGATAGTTCCTCACATATTCCAGCAATGAACTATTTTAAGGTAATTTTTAAGTTCTCATATATTACTTTACTAATGCCACCATATAAATCAAATGACTAGTAGATTTTGATAGGCATCAATCTATGATAAGCATCAAAACACTTCATGATACATATAAAGTTTTTAAAATTAAAAAAATCATAAAAATACACTATATTATAGCACTATTATTACTAGCAATTGCCCCAAAAGGTGCAAGGGAACGCAGATAGGATTTTTAAATTGAAAAAAGTTGTATAAAGATAAAAATGATTGAAATTTATATTTATAATTATAATAAATTATATTTTTATATAAAATTATATAAATACATCAAACAAAGTTTTTCTATAAATTTAATTGTTATAAATCAAATTAAATACATCTTATAGTGGTATATTTGCATATATCTAATTGCATAGAAAGAATGTTTTCAAGTCATAAAAAACATTATATAGAATAGGTTTTAGGAAAATCATAATGGTACACAATATGAGACAAATATAAGTGAGAAACCAAATTAGATGGTCTATATGGAAGAAGAATCTTCAAAAATTCGGAGGGTGGGAGGGCGGTGGATTTTCATTCGAACATGTTAAAAACACTTTGAACAAAGTGACACTACCAATCAAAGTATTTCATGAATAGTAGTTGGTATGCACTCAATCTGAGGATTGATGCTATACTAAGAGGTTGTGTAAAATAAATACTTTCATGCATTACCCTATTAACAAACTCATAACTCAATTTGACTGAATCTCTAGTATTAGCAGTATAATCTTTCACAAATACAATCATACAAGTATGTACCAATGCATCATAAACATGTAAAAACTATTGAAGAAATGAAAACCAGTGAAATATTGCACATGTATGTAATTATATTCAAAAACCATTGCAACATTTATATTATAATTTTGTAAAGAAAAAAAAAACGATCATTTTGATCTTTTGAAGAAAAAAAAAGGATCCTCAAGTACAACCAAGTATTGTTCCAATTCCAAAATTTTCTTTTTTTAGTGATCTTGAGGCATTTCCCCTGCTTCAGCAATGGTTGTTGTAACATCTCATCTATTAGTATTCATAACCAAACAATATGAAAACAACATATTTATACTATGAAAACAGAGCATGGTGGCTCATGTTTTATTGCCCATAGCTATTAAATTAGGAGTAGGACAGAAGTAAAAAGATCGTCATTGTTGTGGGTGACTAAATAAAATTTAAATTAAACAATACTTCTTTTTACAAATTTGGACATTACAGTATTGCAGAGAGTGTTTATAAGGAGATGCTTAGCAATGGAATTAAGCCAAACAACTTGACATGCAATACTATGATGGTAGAATTTGTATGCTTAGGGGAACAAGGGAAGTTAAAGGAAGCATAATTACTTCTTGAAAAAATTGAGGAAAAAGGCTTGAAACCTCATCATGTAACATACACCTCTCTTATTGAGGGTAGTATTAAATTAGATAGAGTTGACCATGGTTTTGAAATTCTGAGAAAAATGATAAGGAACTAATGCCAACCTAATTATCGAACTTAGAAGCAAGATGCATAAATTAAAATTGACTTCTTTCAAAGGGGAAATCGGTGATTCAGATCCTGAATAAAATGCTTTCAATAATGATATTGCATTGAAGCTTGTGGACAAAATGGTCCAAAAGCACTGCCAACATACTATGGCTACTTATAGTGCACTAATATCTAGCTATGCAATAGAGGCAGGGTGCAGGAGGTAGATCAGTTGGTAGAAATGATGTCAACGAGAGGCTTGCTTCCTCATAAAGGCATATACACCTCTCTTACTATTGGATATTGGAAAAAAGGGGAATTCGAGCATGCCTTAGAGATTTTAAATGCAATGAATGAAAATGGCTTTGAACCTACTTTATTGATATATAATACTAATTGGTGGTATTTGTAGAGAAGGAAAGACAAAATAGGCAAACAAATTGTTAGATAATGCTATTTCTAGCTCTTTTAGTCTAGAAGAAATTACTTGGACCATACTCATTGATGGATTTTGTAAAGAAGGCAAATTTGATGCATGTCTTAAGCTCCTCCATGGGATGGAGGATAGAGGTTGTGAATCTACTGTTCAAACATAGTTTGTATTAATAAAATAACTTTGGAAAGAAGACAAAATATTGGAAGCAAAATTACTTGTCAACAGGATTAGGGGGAAGGTAGTAATGAAACAATGAAAGCCCTTAGAGGTAAAAGAAGATGGATCTTTTCTTTTTAGGTGTGTCATCTAGTTTTGTCTTGTAAGCATTTTCTTTACCTTGTTTGCTAAGGTTCAGAGTTTAACTAATCCCATATTTCATTATTTTGTAGTCATTAAAACTTTCAAAGAAATTTCAGCTAAGATTTTATTACCACAAGGAGCCTTGGTATGGGGTTGGTTCACAGTGCAGTAAAGTCTCCATTTCTTGTTGGGCCCAATAGAGAAAGAAATTTTAATGGAACCTTTAACTAGACTATTCAAATGTGTCACAACAAGCATGATAAGGCAAAATGAAGGTAGGAGGAGTGCTCCAACGTCACATGAAAATGGAGTAATTCTTTGATGGGGATGAGCAACAACAATAAAGGTTGTTCATAAAAATTGATGGCTTACATTTGGAAAAGTAAATTCTAAACACTAAATGTGTTCTCTGCCTAACATGCCTTCTATTGACTTGATATTTAATTAATCAAGTCTTACACGTTGCAATTGGTGTATATTCAAAAGATTGTGCTCTAGCCTCCCTCTTCTGCAACCCAAATTCAACAGCAAAATATTTTGAAAAGTAGGGGCCTACAGCTCCAGTGTAGTGATTCAAGAAGGGGCAATTTAAGGGAAGCAGAGCAATCAATATTTATGGTTGCAAAAGAGTTTGAGTCTAGCAAGTCTAGGTAGAGCAAGAATGTTGGGAGCGTGAGGAGGAGGAGGAGAGTACCCTCCATGGTAGGGCACTCATGAACTAATTCAACTACATCTCTTTCTCTAGCTCATTCCAAAGTGAATATTGACAGGGTTGAGAAAAAATAATAAAATTAAAAAGTTTAAAGCTCTAATTGTTTAAATCCAAAATATGGAAAGTCCATAGATTTTGTTAAAACATGGAGAGAATAATTATTAGGTTTGTCTTTTCCATTTTTTTTAATGTTTTTTTTTTTTTAAATCAATAACTACATATTTCAGTGTTATTTTTCGCCTTTCTCTCATGTAAGTTAACATTGATATCTAGAAGTAAATTCGTATACTTAATCAACTTGAATTGAGGTATTTAACTAGTAGGCACTCACTTGAAACCATGTCAGTGATTGCTTTGGTTTTAATTTGCATTTCACTATATATTCTTAATTATAAGTAAAAATGTTGCACTTCGAAGTACCAACATGAGGTAGTTCGAAGCTATAACAGCCATGGTGAAATTCTCATCTAATAAATTTAAAAACAATAACCAAGGATGTATAGGACACTTATTCCAAGATGAATGTTTGGCAAGACATCCTAGGGGGTGTTCATTTGGTTGTTTATGGCTAAGAAAATTGGCAAAGGCAATGGCTAAGGCATTTCAGCACATTTATTTATGGAAATAATGGAAATTAGGAGAAAAGTGAGGTGAAAGGTCACAGGTTGCATGTGAGTTGGAAAATGAAGGAAATAATGGAAATGAAGAAAATCGAGGCCTCATTCATAAAAGGCTTCTGAGGATAAGTTGGTAACCTTTAGTCAGTTCAGTGTTGGAGCTATCTCTCATTTTTTTTTCTCTCTCTCTCTCTCTCATACTCTTGGATACTTAGAGATTTCTTGGAGCACTCTTGGAGGGTGTGGCATACTTGGACTCTTGGAGCAAGATGGAAAAAACAGAGCAGGAAAGTGCAAGAAGGCATCAACGTCAGCAACCACATCATATTTTCTTGTAGGTACCGAGTTGCATGTATGATTTCTTCACTAGTTTTGGCATGCATGGCATATTCATGTGGTTTCTTGGTTGTGATCAATCATTGGCATGGAGTATTGCCTGGATAATTAGTGGATTACCTAGCCTTTCCATTTCCTAGATAGCCATGGTGATTGTTGGTTTAATTTCATGAATTGTTTTGGTTGGTTCTCACGTTTCCTTAGCTTGGGTTGAGTTATTAGTCCTGGAAGCCCTGGTTGAAAAAATGCTCTTAAAGTTGTATAACATCTTGGGTTGAATTACTAGTCCTAGAAGCCCTAGTTGGACAAACGATATGGAATTCCTTATTGGGTTGAGTTACTAGTCCCGGAAGCCTTGGTTGGACAAATGCTCTGGAAGCCCTATATAAGTTATGGGTTGAGTTACTAGTTCTAGAAGCCTTGGTTGGAAAAATTCTCTAGAAGCCTTGAAAGGCTTGGATGGAGACCAATTTGGTGATGATTTTTGTGATGTTCGATCATGAGGCGAATGGCCTCTGGAAGCCCTGGATGAGTTTTGAATGATGTGTTTTATGAGATCCCACATTCATGCTTGGAATATGGCACGGGGTGAATGAATGAAGAGAGATTTGGCTCAACCATTCTACATTTGGGTGGAACATGGTAGTCCCATCTCTGCTTGGTTCATTGCATTCATTAATGAAAAATCCATTCCCTTTATTTTCATGAGTAAAGGTATTGATGTATTTATGGACTTGATGATTGATATGTTTATTATATTTTTGTTCCTATTATGTTGGTTATATGCACATTTATGACAACAACTATGTATGGCTCTCAACATGTTTTTACTTGTATGTGAATGGATGATGTGCCTATGACCTAACGGATGATAATGAAACAAATGGCATAAGGAACAATGGTTCATAGCGATTCTGAGATAAGTATCAGATCCCTACACTTAAATTTGTTATTTACACTTGTATATTACATGTTGGTGGTGTTAGCCTCCTGCTGCAGCAGGTTAATCATTTTTCATGATTGACATTTTTTCATGCCAAATATGTCATTCTTTGCATACTGCAATGTTCCATATTTACTACAGAGGCCAAAGAAGGATGCCATGAGAATGTGCCAGCTCAAGTACCACTGCTGTGTTCCAATTTTGATATACTATTCCATTTTGAAGAACTTTCGGTTAAAGGGAGGTCAAAACAGTTTAATCTTGGTCTCCCTGGGTTTCAATTTCCTGTTTCAGAATAGAGAGAATGAATATCTGTCCAAACAGCTTAATCTTGGCATATTCTTAAACAGGTAGAGAAGCAAGGGTGCTCAACAGCTTAATATGAGCCCCTAGATGAAATAAGTGTAGATGTAGATAGGAGGACAGAAAAAGAAAAAATTGAAAAGCTGAGTCTGTAAGTCTAAATGCATCCAAACCAAAAAGAAGAAAAAATGCTAGGTAAGTAGGCTGGGTAGGTAGTTTTGAGGTTGCAGAATGTTGATTTGTGATCAATTCCATATTTTCAAGTGTCATATCTGTCAGGTCACAATTATCAGACAAGTTCCAATTGAAGGACTCAAGAGAGGCATGTCTAACTCCCCCTTCTTCCTCTTTCCCCAAGTCATTCACTAACCTCCCAAAGAGATCAAGATCCGCTTGATGACTCTTAGTTTCATCATTTTCCATATCATTCACCTTGGTAAATATCTGCTTTACTCAAGGAATATTCATACTCCCTTTATGGATCATTGTTTCCCTTAATAGCCTAAGATTCACCCACTTAGCGCTTTCTCATCATGGTCATATTAACTACTAACTTACTATATAGCTCCCTATCTATCGTCCCATCCCCTACTAAGACTATGTTAATAACTCCCCTACATACTTATCCCCTCCCCTTGGTTGAAAAATAACCATAAGTACACTTGGGAATTGCTAAGTTTGTCTGAAACATAGCAAGAACCCTTATCTTGCCCCTTTAAAACCATCTTCCAATGCAATGGACTCCTTCCAAAGCATGAAATTATTCCTTCCAAGGTTATCAGACCCTCCCGAGGCCTCAAATACGCTTCAAAAACGTATATACCTTTCTTCCGATCACAATAATCCTCGCCGACTGCCTTAACATTCTTCCGATCCCTTTGGATTCCCCTCCGATATGATTATCATTGTCGCAGGCCTCAAAGTAATGTTGCCTGTTCTTGTCCTCCCTGATGGACGCTCCACCGAATACCATCTCGTAAATCGACGTATCGTAATACTGTATGCCCAAAGTATATGCCCACTCGCCTTTTTGCCAATGCGATATCACAAATCGGAAATTGATGGTCGCAAGAGTCTTTGTTCCCAAAGTATATGCCCACTCCCCTTTTGCCGATGCGATATCACAAATCGGAAATCGGTGCTCGCAAGAGTCTTGTTCCCAAAGTGCATTCCCACTTCCCTTTGCTCCGATGCGACATTGCTATAGCATCAAGAGAATACATCGCATCACAAATATTTCCTCGCCGCATACCTTCATTTACTCATATATTTCGTTTAAAACATGATTTATCATTAAGGCAGGGTTCACTGCAAATTCATCACAGATCGCAGCATTTCAGTTACCGCTATCGCATCGCAAAAGCATATAAGGCACCACACCATTTAACACTCTGCCATGTCACCCTACCACGTCACCCCACTAACGTCATCCACTGTACCAGGACCCACCACTGACGTCACCCACCAAAGAAGGGCGCGCAAGCGCGAAAATGCATCTTAGGAGGCCCAGATTCAAATTCTAAGGCAGTTTTCGATGCGCGATTAGCGCATAGCGATTGATCGCACATCGCTACGAGAAATAGGCCATATTGGAGAATCTTTAGGGAATCTTTTGATTCCTCAGCCATTTTTGTGCCAAAAAGGCCCGATTTTGCAAATTTTAGCATATCAGAAAGAAGAGAGAGACCCGGTTCAAGCATTGACGACTATCAAAGCAGATGTGAAGCCAAAAACCATGTCAAAGAGTATCAGTGTTGCGGTGAAGTGTATCAGTGAAGATCTTCTCAGGGCTCGAGGCGAATGAAACATTAAAAGAAAACCTTGAAAGTCATGAAGCAGTTAAGGAACCATTCAAAGCTCATCATCACAATGACTGCACATTAAAACTCACATGAGATCAATGGACCAGAACTCAAAGCACAGTTATTGCATAACCACTGCACCAGGTCACCAAAGACACCGTATTAATTCATTTTTATCCAGCTGCCTCTGGCGCAACCCAAAGGATATTTACTTGCATTTAATTCCAGCACAAGTTTAGGTTTAAAAAAGTTTTCCTGCAGACCTGTTTAGGTCAGCTGTAATAAATACTTTTTGGATATTTTACCTATAAAGAAGACCCTGAACAATATAATGAGGGTTGGTTTTTGTTGGTTAGATGTTTTGCTTGAGCAGAGACTTGCACTGTATATTTGATCATTTCTATAATCAAAGACTGCTTACGAGCTTGGAGAATGAATTGTGTACTGTGTTTAATGGTTGAAGAGTGACTGTGAAATTCTTGTGCCGATACATGACTCAATAAGTGTTTCTTACCTCTGTCTTTCCATTCATATATCATCATCTAAGTAGCAGAAAGAAAGAATAGCTTAGAATTTGTTTAAGTGCACTCTATGCTCAATTTATGCTGTTTCATTATGTTTTCATCTGTTTTAGGCATGAATATGAATTCAATCTGGCTAATATTTGCCTTAATTCACCATGTGTGACAGTTATCCAGGGATTCTTAACTGCCCCTAGATAGAGCTCATCCTCTTTCCCTCTATTAAGCTGATTGAGAGATTCTTAATTGCCTCTCATTCCTTACATTTCACTCCATCTCTTTAGCTTGAAGGTTGTTTCATGTGCAGCTACCCTACTCCATATTCCTCTTATGATCAAGAAAGCCTACCCATGTTCCTACTCCTTGAATCCATGCCCAATGGTTTGAAACTTATCACTCTATGCCTGCCTCTCTGCTCGAATGCATCTTCCTTCCATTCAAATACCATCCAAACCTAAACAAAACCCACTGAACCCAATAGATAGCCTAAAATCATCATCAACAAAGCTAAATCATCAAGAGAGAGCCCTCTCTGATTACAGGTGGGCTAGAACCTGTAATCCAAAGATTGGTTTGTGGTTACCTAGGCCGTATCCCTTCAAGAGCTTAGGGACAACCTGAGTGATAACATAATGGCGACTCCATTGGGGACTTCCCCCAAATAATCTCACAAAACCAATCCAAAGCTCTGCAGAGGAAGAAACCGACCTTTAACAAGTTTATGTTAACCTGTATTCTTAGAAAAATTCCCAAAAAAACAAGCTAGAAGTTGGCTCCCAAGAAGCATTCACGTTACACAAGATCAAATCCAGATCCAAATCCCCCAGCTATTTTTGATAACCCCAATATAATTCCCTAGTTCATTAGAAAACAAGAGCAGCAAGAAGGTTTGACTGCTTCCAGTTCTGAAACAGTTCAGCATAGCCATTTACCAACCCCTGTTAAAGTTCTGTTCCATTCAAACCCTACTTCCCCTGGTTCATCATCCACTTCTGCGAGCCCTGTTTCCACACCTCCATCCACTACGAATACCACCACTACCACTCCTATTATCCCTATTACTCCAGTTGTTCCACTTGTCCCGGTTGTTCCGCTTATCCCAGTTGTTATGGCAAATAGATATGTGCCTTTATAGCTGCCTACAAATCCCGGGGCTATGCCTCAGGATTATCAGACTAAACTTACCTATTTTGATGGTGCGAATTCTTACACAACTCTTCAGCATACAAAGAAAATGTAGGATTACTTTAAGAGTTATGAGATTGATGATGACAGTGTAAGAATGAAGATTTTTGTCCAAAGTTTGACTAGTGATGTCAGGACTTGGTTCAGAGCACTCCCAGCCAATTCCATAGGAGACCCAGAAGCCTTATATCAGTCCTTTATTAATAGGTGGGAGAAAAAGAAAGACCCCTTGCACATATTATCTGAATATGACACTATTAAAAGAGGCCCTCAGGAAACTGTTTTGGATTACTGTGCAAGGTTCAATAATGTCTACAATGCAATACCAAGACCTCCACCTGATCTCACTTTATACAAATTCCCTGATGGTTTTGATGCTGAAATGGCTTATCAGCTAAGAGAAAGAGCCCCTCAAAGCCTTGCAGAGATGCAAAATGTTGCTGTTAGTGTGGAGGCAAACCTAATCGCCAAAAGAAACAAAGCTAGAACTGAGAGAAGAACTACCTTTAAGGAAGAACCCTCAGCCTTAGACCAGAAGTTGGATGCTATTATCAATGGCATGCATAGGCTGGGAGACAGAATAGAGAGTGTTGAGAGGAAATCATCATGGGAAGGGCAACAGCCCAACACCATAAGGAATCCAAACTTCAGGAAAAATAAAACCACAAATGCTGGAAGACCTAGTCACGACCATGATATTAGACCTCCTTTCCAAGAAAACTACGCAGAGGCATCCACATCCAGTGAGCCCACAGAAGAAAATCACATAAACTTGATAGACTCGAAAAATGAGCAGCCAATCTTTCTCACTCAAGAAAACCAAGATTACCCTGATATAAAACAATTTCAGACCAAGACGGGAGAGTCTTTTGATTTTAAAAAAGGTTATGATTCTGCTGTATATGAGGTCCACAAAAAATATAAGCTGAGAACAAGAACCATTGATGTCCCTGCACCTAGCAAAACAAAGGACAACAAACAGCCTAATAAGATTAAAGGCAGGTTTTTCATAACAGAACCAATTAATATTGTTGTCCCAAACCCGCATCAGGTAACTGTAGAGGACATATTAGACATACATCCTCCTACGGATCAGCCTCTACCTTCTTCTTCCTCAAAAGAAAATTTGAATTGCACTCCAAAAAATCTTCCCAAGACAGAAATACCACAAACTGTCATTCACCATAGCATAGACAATCCAAAGGAAAACACAGAGAGTATTCTGGAAAAGGAGAAATCTGCTACTATTAACGCTAAGAATCCATCAGAAAAACCATTCAGTTTAGAAGTTGAGATTGCAAAACTCAAAATATCCATCCCCCTCTCAGAACTTGCCAAACATGATGTATATAGGCAACAAATTCAGAGATCACTTCAACTACCAGAGGTCAGGGATGATGTAAATGTTCTCGATGATACCCCTGAGCTGCTGTTTGGTCCAGAAGTTAATGGAAAAACAACATATGGATCTGTTCCACCTTTTTATGTCAGTCTGCACATACATGACAAAATCTTGCACAATGCTATG
>APFE031224163.1:134888-158480 GCA_000404065.3 Pinus taeda
ACTGTCTAGAGAGGATTCAAATTCATTGTTTGCCCTCTTTAGCTTCTCTTCTTTCCTCCTTGATCATCCATCTCAGCTAAAGGCATCAGCATAAACTCCTACCTTGCCCCAAATACCCACCTGCAAAAACTGAGCTCAATCCCTGCACCCTGAATTGCACTCCCTCCAATTGCCACCAAAAACCCCAAAAAACTTTAAATCAACCCTGCTTATCAGTTTACTAGCCTAAAATCTGTGTTTCTAATTGGTCAACTCATCCTATTGAAAAATTCACCGAGTTTGACCCGAGAGAGCCTTCTCATACCTCGTAGGGCTAGCTATGAGGTGTAATGGTTTGATGTAGCTTTGAGGTTTGTCTATCTCAGCCTAGGTGAAATCTCAAGTGCTAACATAGACAACAAATTCAAAGGTCACTTCAACTACCAGAGGTCAGGGATGATGTAAATGTTTTAGATGATACCCCTGAGCTGCTGTTTGGTCCAGAAGTTAATGGAAAAACAACATATGGATCTGTTCCACCTTTTTATGTCAGTCTGCACATACATGACAAAATCTTGCACAATGCTATGTTTGACTCAGGTGCGTCACACAATCTTATGCCCAAAGCTGTAATGGAAAAGCTAAACCTTGATGTCACAAGACCCTACAAGGATCTATACTCCTTTGACTCAATTCAAGTCAAATGCTTAGGCTTAATCAAAGACCTTTGTGTGTCTTTAGTCCAATTTCCCAACAAGACAATCCAAATGGACGTAGTAGTCGCTAACATTCCAACAAAATATGGTATGCTCCTATCAAGATCATGGGGAGCAAAACTCCAAGGGTCCCTTCAACTCGACCTCTCTTATGCCACTATTTCTGTCTTTGGGCAACCAAAGAGACTGTATAGAGAAACACTGATGAAGTATGTGGTGAGTAGTGAGGAGATGCCCCAAAATTTTCCAATTTACTCAATCCATTCTGATATGGATTCATTTATTATTTTTAATGAGGATGAAGATCCTCCAACTGATGAGAAGCCTCTAGCTTCAGAGCTAGAGACATGCATAAATGAAGAACCAGTTGCCCATGCCCATGAAATAGTCCAACAATCAAAGCAGCCAGTAAACAAGAAGAACCTCCTCAAACTGAAGTTCTAGATCTGCCCAATCCTAAAACAACCGAAACTCTTGGTACAAACCAACAACAAGAAATTACATGGTATTTAGAGTTTGATGGTTCTGTCAACAAGTTAGGAGCAGGGGTAGGTGTATGGATTCACAATACACATGACAATCATGCAGAAGGCCATGCCTACAGCTAAACTTTAGATGTACGCACAACATGGCAGAGTATAAGCCCTCCTCTTAGGGCTAAAAGCTACTCAAAGTTCTAGAGCTACAAATGTCCATCCTAGGTGACCCAATTGATTTCAACAAATGAAGGGCAACTTTGTTATAATGACAATAGGATGAGGCTATAGGACTACTGGCAAACATATATACTTAACATCCTTCACTGATTCCGAGCTTCCAAGATTTCCAGAAGCCTTAACATACACGCTCACAGTCTAGCCACTTTGTTAGTACATGCAAGCTTACCTTTGAGCCAAATCACCATTTTACTGCTGAGATAAAACATAGACCCGTTGTCCCTAACAATATTAGAGATTGGCAAGTATTTGAAAATGATGCCCACATTAACAATTTCCTCACCCTTGAGGGCGAGTTTTCAAATTTAAATATTGACATGGAGGCCGTGAACAATTCCCGACAACAAACAAATGAAAACCATCAGGATATAACAGCTGCAACAGCAAAACAAATCCTCAATCCAACTGTTTTTGACAATGCAAACATAGAAGAACTGAAACGAATGCATTTAGAGGAAACAACCAAAGAAGAGGCTGAGTTCATTGATCTGAAGAATAATTTTCTGCCTGCTGGCCTTACTCCATTAGAAGATATGTTTGATGACAATGATGTGCCCAAAAATCCAAAAATGGAGCCCTTAGATGCTGCTATAGAAGAACACAACATAGGGACCACAGAACAACCCAAAATAATTAAATTGTCCAAAAATCTGCCCCGTAATCAAAAGCCAAAGTATGTGGATTTATTCAAAGAGTTCTAAGATGTATTTGCCTGGAGTTATGAGGACTTGAAGTCCTATGACACCTCAGTAATTCAACATACCATTCCCTTAAAACCAAATCAAAAACCATTCAAGCAGAAACTTAGAAGAATAAACCCTATGCTTCTTCCTCTCATTGAGAAGGAAGTAAAGAGAATGTTTGAAGCAGGTATTATAGCACCCATCAGATTCTCTGAATGGGTGTCCAATCTAGTTCCCACAAGGAAAAAATCAGGTGAAATCAGATTGTGTGTAGACCTAAGAAACTTAAACCAAGTCTCTTTGAAAGACCACTACCCTCTGCCTAAAATGGACCACATCCTACAAAGAGTAGTGGGTTCCTCTAGGATTTCTTTACTAGATGGATTCTCAGGTTTCAATCAAATACTTGTTCACCTAGATGACCAAGACAAGACAACCTTTACTACACCCTGGGGAACATTTAAGTATGTTAAAATGCCTTTCGGGCTAAAGAACGCTGGTGCCACCTTTCAAAGGGCAATGGATATTACATTTGCCAAGGAAATCCATGAATTCCTTGTCGTCTATCTTGATGACTTAACCCCGTTCTCCAAATCTGATCAAGAGCACCTCAAGCACTTAAGGCAGATCTTCATAACATGCAGGAAATATGGCATTTCCTTGAACCCCAAGAAGTCCCTGTTTGGCCTTGAGGAAGGTAAGTTGCTAGGCCACATCATCTCAAAAGACGGTATCAGAATTGATCTCGAAAGAATTCAAGCAATCCTTCAAATTCCATACCCAAGAAACATAAAAGAGTTGCAAGCATTCCTTGGAAAGATCAATTTCCTAAGGAGATTTATCCCAAACTTAGCAGAAATGATAAAACTGTTAAGTAACATGTTAAAAAAGGATTCCAAGGTAAGATGGTCTCTGGAAACCAAGCAGGCTTTTGAAAGTATCAAAGCCGCCTTGACTCAAACGCCCATGCTCACAAGTCCACAATTTGACAAGGATTTCATCATCTTTTCCTTTGCTTCAGAGCACACGATAGCTGTTGTGCTTCTGCAAAAGGATGATCAAGGAAATGAAAAGCCTATTGCATTTTTCAATCGAGCCTTAAGAGATGCACCTCTAAAATACCAAATTATGGAAAAACAGGCCTATGCCCTTGTCAAAGCCATCAAAGACTTTAGAGTTTATATTTTGTATTCACACGTGATTGCCTATGTCCCAAACTCTGTTGTAAAAGACATATTAACTCAAGAGGGACTAGAAGGCAAAAGAGGCAAATGGATAGCCAGTATCCTTGAATATGACATTGAGATAAAACCCACAAAGCAGATAAAGGGACAAGGTTTAGCCAAGCTAATGTCCGAAACAAATCTTCAGGCCTTAGACATCAACTAGCTGGACAATGAAGAGGAGTTGGCGACTCCACAGATCAGTGAAATATTTTTATAATCCCCATGGTATGCCGATATTTGCTATGTATTGTTAAACCTGTGTGCTCCCCCAGGATTGTCCAAAACCAAGAAAATATTTTTGAGGATGAAAGCTCTAAAGTTTTGTGTTTTAAATGGTGCCCTGTTTTGGAAAAATCATGAAGGAATACTGCTAAAATGTTTAACCATAAATGAAACCAACAACATCATGAAAGAGTTCCATGCAGGGGACTATGGTGGGCATCTATATTGGAAGTCCACCGCTGACAAGATTTTAAGGGCTGGTTATTATTGGCCCTCTCTATTTGCAGATGTCAAAAAATATGTTGTCTCATGTCACAAATGCCAAATCTTTGAAGGAAAAAGAAAACTGCTCCCTTTGCCCCTTAAGCCTATCTCAACCGAACAACCTTTTCAACAGTGGGGTCTTGACTTCATAGGTGAAATCCACCCCTCTTCTTCAGGCCAGCACAAGTGGATTTTAACAGCCACCAACTATTTCACCAAGTGGATTGAGGCCATCCCATGTAGGCAAGCCAATGACTCCACTATTATCCGGTTCCTTGAAGACAATATCCTCTCTAGATTTGGCTGCCCTAAGAAAATCATCACTGACAATGCTCCTGCTTTCAAATTCAAAAAGATGATCAACTTCTGCCATAAATTTCACATTACCTTGGGCCACTCTTTAGCCTATTATCCTCAAGGTAATGGCCTGGCTGAATCCTCCAACAAAAGCCTCATCAATATCATAAAGAAAATGCCAGAGGAAAACAAAAAGAACTGGCACCAGAAGCTCACAAATGCCCTGTGGGCAGACAGATTTTCAACCAAGAAATCCATTGGGATGAGCCCTTATGAGCTAGTTTATGGCATGGAAGCCAAATTTCCTTCATCTTTGGGTATTCCTATTATCAAACTGTTGCAGGAGATTCAGGCTGAACCAAATGACATTCAAAGAAGAATTAATTAGACCATTCACCTTCAGCAAACCAGAGAGCAAGTGTATGGAAAAGCTCAAATTTTGTAGGAAAAGCTCAAAATAATGTTTGATAAGGGAGCCAAGGCTGAGGATTTCTAGGTTGGCAACAAAGTCCTAAGGTGGGATTCACGAAGAGAAGACAAGGGCAAACATGCAAAGTTTGATTTTCTTTGGAAAGGTCCATTCATTATCAGCGCAGTACAAGGCAACAACACATATTTCCTCAAATCTGAAGATGGCAACACAAATGAAGAAGGGCCTGTAAATGGCCGAATGTTAAAACATTATCACGATCCCTTTTGTTGAAAATCTCCCAACAAGATGATGTCTGTACATAAATGTTTGTATATATCAGCATTTTTTCTTTTATTATAAAAGTTCAAACAATAGAGCGTGCAGAAGAAAGCAGGTGGTGCTACACAAGGCACAAACATTTCGATTGAGGGGAAGTGTTGTTCTCATTCCCACAGTTTCAATTATCAGACAGCCAGCTCTGAAAATTTTCAATTTACGGCAACAATAGAAGATCCAGGCAGTCTGACCTACTATTCTTGACTTTTCACAAGGAAAAGCCATCCCAAAGTGGAGCCACTGTTAGCCTCTTACTGCAGCAGGTTACTCATTTTTCATGATTGACATTTTTTCATGCCAAATATGTCATTCTTTGCATACTGCAATGTTCCATATTTACTACAGAGGCCAAAGAAGGATGCCATGAGAATGTGCCACCTCAAGTACCACTGTTGTGTTCCAATTTTGATATACTATTCCATTTTGAAGAACTTTCGGTTAAAGGGAGGTCCAAACAGTTTAATCTTGGTCTCCCTTGATTTTAATTTCCTATTTCATAATATAGAGAATGAATATCTGTCCAAACAGCTTAATCTTGGCAGATTCTTAAACAGGTAGAGAAGCAAGGGTGCTCAACAGCTTAATCTGAGCCCCTAGATGAAATAAGTGTAGATGTAGATAGGAGGACAGAAAAAGAAAAAGTTGAAAAGCTGAGTCTGCAAGTCTAAATGCATCCAAACCAAAAAGAAGAAAAAATGCTAGGTAAGTAGGCTGGGTAGGTAGTTTTGAGGTTGCAGAATGCTGATTTGTGATCAATTCCATATTTTCAAGTGTCATATCTGTCAGGTCACAATTATCAGACAAGTTCCATTTGAAGGACTCAAGAGAGGCATGTCTAACTCCCCTTTCTTCCTCTTTCCCCAAGTCATTGACTAACCTCCCAAAGAGATCAAGATCCGCTTGATGACTCTTAGTTTCATCATTTTCCATATCATTCACCTTGGTAAAGATCTGCTTTACTCAAGGAATATTCATACTCCATTTATGGATCATTGTTTCCCTTAATAGCCTAAGATTCACCCACTTAGTGCTTTCTCATCATGGTCATATTAACTACTAACTTACTATATAGCTCCCTATCTATCGCCCCATCCCCTACTAAAACTATGTTAATAACTCCCCTACATACTTATCCCTTCCCCTTGGTTGAAAAATAACCATAAGTACACTTGGGAATTTCTAAGTTTGTCTAAAACATAGCAAGAACCCTTATCTTGCCCCTTTAAAACCATCTTCCAATGCAATGGACTCCTTCCAAAGCATGAAATTATTCCTTCCTAGGTTATCAGACCCTCCCAAGGCCTCAAATACGCTTCAAAAACATATATACCTTTCTTCCGATCACAATAATCCTCGCCGACTGCCTTAACGTTCTTCTGATCCCTTTGGATTCCCCTCCGACGCGATTATCGCTGTCGCAGGCCTCAAAGTAATGTTTCCCTTTCTTGTCCTCCCCGATGGACGCTCCGTCGAATACCATCTCGCAAATCGGCGTATCGCAATACTGTATGACCAAAGTATATGCCCACTCCCCTTTTTGCCGATGTGATATCACAAATCAAAAATCGGTGGTCGCAAGAGTCTTTGTTCCCAAAGTATATGCCCACTCCCCTTTTTGCCGATGTGATATCACAAATCGGAAATCGGTGGTCGCAAGAGTCTTGTTCCCAAAGTGCATGCCCACTTCCCTTTGCTCCGATGCGACATTGCTATAACATCAAGAGAATATATCAGATCACAAATATTTCCTTGCCGCATACCTTCATTTACTCATATATTTCGTTTAAAATATGATTTATCATTAAGGCAGGGTTCACTGCAAATTCATCACAGATCACAACATTTCAGTTACCCTTATCGCATCGCAAAAGCATATAAGGCACCACACCATTTAACACTCTTCCACGTCACCCTACCACATCACCCCACTGACATCATCCGCCGTACCATGACCCACCACTGACGTCATGCTGACGTCACCCGCCAAAGAAGGGCGTGTAAGCGTGAAAATGCATCTTAGGAGGCCCGGATTCAAATTCTGAGGCAGTTTTCGATGCGTGATTAGCGCTTAGCGATTGATCTCGCATCGCTACGGGAAATAGGCCATATTGGGGAATCTTTAGGGAATCTTTTGATTCCTCAACCATTTTTGCACCGAAAAGGGCAGAAAAGGCCCGATTTTGCAAATTTTAGGGTATCAGAAGGAAGAGAGAGACCCGATTCAGGCATTGAAGACTATCAAAGCAGATGTGAAGCCAAAAAACATGTCAAAGAGTATCAGTGTTGCGGTGAAGTGTATCAGTGAAGATCTTCTCAGGGCTCGAGGCGAATGAAACATTAAAAGAAAACCTTGAAAGTCATGAAGCAATTAAGGAACCATTCAATGCTCATCATCACAATGACTGCAAATTAAAACTCACATGAGATCAATGGACTAGAACTCAAAGCACAATTATTGCAGAACCACTGCACCAGGTCACCAAAGACACTGTATTAACTCATTTTGATCCAGCTACCTCTGGCGCAACCCAAAGGATATTTACTTGCATTTAATTCCAGCACAAGTTTAGGTTTAAATTTTTTTTCCTGCAGACCTGTTTAGGTCAGCTATAATAAATACTTTTTGGATATTTTACCTATAAAGAGGACCTTGAACAATGTAATGAGGGTTGGTTTTTGTTGGTTAGATGTTTTTCTTGAGCAGAGACTTGCACTGTATATTTGATCATTTCTATAATCAAAGACTGCTTACGAGTTTGGAGAATGATTTGTGTACTGTGTTTAATGGTTGAAGAGTGACTGTGGAATTCTTGTGCCGATACATGACTTAATAAGTGTTTCTTACCTCTGTCTTTCCATTCATATATCATAATCTAAGCAGCAGAAAGAAAGAATAGCTTAGAATTTGTTTAAGTGCACTCTATGCTCAATTTCTGCTGTTTCTTTATGTTTTCATCTATTTTAGGCATGAATATGAATTCCATCTGGCTCATATTTGCCCTAATTCACCATGTGTGACAGTTATCCAGGGATTCTTAACTGCCCCTAGATAGAACTCATCCTCTTTCCCTGTGTTAAGCTGATTGAGAGATTCTTAATTGCCTCTCATTCCTTACATTTCACTCCATCTCTTTAGCTTGAAGGTTGTTTCATGTGCAGCTACCCTGCTCCATATTCCTCTTATGATCAAGAAAGCCTACCCGCGTTCCTACTCCTTGACTCCATGCCCAATGGTTTGAAACTTATCACTCTATGCCTGCCTCTCTGCTCAAATGCATCTTCCTTCCATTCAAACACCATCCAAACCTAAACAAAACCCATTGAACCCAATAGCTAGCCTAAAATCATCATTAACAAAGCTAAATCATCAAGAGAGAGCCCTCTCTGATTACAGGTGGGTTAGAACCTGTAATCCAAAGATTGGTTTGTGGTTACCTCAGCCGTATCGCTTCAGGAGCTTAGGGACAACCTGAGTGATAACAGGTGGCATGTTTGACAAAATGTTTTTCATGGCTAATAGGGATCCAGTCAAGGTCTTGAAAAAGTATTTTGTTTAGTACTTTAATTTCCATGTTACTTTACTGATTTGAAGAGATGGATCAATTCTAGGCAGTGTCCTGGGCTTTGAGCCTTAAAAAGTGGCTTAAATCCCATAATCACTGGCACAACACTAACAATTTTGGTCCATAGTCGCTGTTAGGCAAGCATATGAGAGTGACTGTAGGTTTCTTGTCGCTCCCTTTCCCATAGAAAGAGAGAGACTATGGCCCAAGAGACCTAAAAAAACAGTGGGACCCAGTGATATTGTGTCTAAGTGGCTGACCTATATTCTAAGGGTTTTGTTGATCATGTTGGATGTTTGTATGTTGTGCTTCTGTCTGTTCCACTTCCTTAATGTGACTTAGGAAGTTTAATCATATTATAGCAGCCTCTCATCACATGTTTACCCCGACTAGATGGTTGCTTGGGTAGATGTGGAAGGATGGTGTTACAGAGTGGTATAAGAGCATGGTGCACCCCTCGGATTGGATGGGCTATGTGTTGGTCATGCATGCATGTAAATTGCATGTGTGTCTCTTACACTTATATACTTATTGCAATTACTTGATGTCAGATTAGGGTTGTAATATGGTTATCATGAAGAATTTGTTATTGATATCATGAAATGTATTTGAAATGAGCATGTGACTGACTATGTATGGATTACGTGTCACTTACATGTTGATTTCATAGTACCTACTTACATCCTTGTATGTTAGGTTACATTTTTGAATATTTTGATTACATGCACCAGTCTTGTAGGATGATTATAAGAACCGATTGAGTATGTTTGACTACATGTGGTTATGCCTATTTGTAGTTGGTTTGGCATTGATTATGCATACTATTGGTTGCATGTGGCAATGTGTATAATGGAATAATGGTTCTTATCATACATGAGGTCATAACATGGATTGTTGATATGGCCTTGCATTGATGACTGGACCCTAGTTAGAGTAGTGTTTATGAGTTGATGCATTTAATTGTGTATACCTATATGTTGTTATGATTATGTTATTCATGTATCAGGTTGATTTGGAGATCTTGCAGACAAGGTATCCTCCACAAGTTATGCTAAGGTACATGATTTGTTGTTATTGGTTTATCTGACATATTTTTCCTTACGAGAAGAAATATCAAATGGCTAGCAATATAGTTGACTATAGATACTCTCCCTAAGAATCCAACGAGCAGTATGTTGTTGGGAACCCCTCTAACTTTGTAGTTACATTGAGAAGTTTAAAGGAGGAGATAAGGAGTTGTAAGGTAGAGAATGACAAAATCATATAGTCATAAGAAAAGTCAGCAGAGGTGAATGCAGTAATACTTCAAAGCTTGTCGGATTTGCAGTGACGAGGACCACTACGGACCATTCATAAGTAAGAAGATAAAACTATTGGGGCATATGGTAGTAGATCACATGGTGGTCATCAATTAGATAGACATGATACAGTTAGAGATGGAAAATTGTTGGATACTTCGAAGAAGAGAAGGGATAGACATAGGTTTGATTCTAGTTCTTATTCTGATAGGCAGTATGATCGTCATCAGTATCATCCTTACAGAAGGAATGATAGGGGATAATTTCTGGATGAATTTAAGAAGGAAAAACCACCTACTTTTGATGGATAGATAAAGAGATCACAAGATATAGAGGCATGGTTTCTTGGTATAAATAAATTCTTCATGTTGCATGACTACTCGAAGAACAGGAAAGCTAGAGTGGCTACTTTCAATATTAAAGGTAAAGTAGACATCTGGTGGGAAGATGTGAAGAATGTCAGAGATATAGATGAGGAAGATCTGACTTGGAGTGAATTTGAGCGGTTATTTAAGAGGAAGTATCTGTCAGAGAGATACTTCGATGACAGGGAAAAATATTTCTATGAACTAAAGATGGGATCCATGACAGATGATGAGTACACAAGTAAGTTCTTGGAACTGTTGAGGTATGTGCCTTAACTCAAGGAGGAGAAGGCTAAGATTCAAAGATTCATTAGTAGACTATCAATTGAATTCAAAGACATGGTTGAATTCGATGAGCCTAAATCATTGGAGGAGGCCATTCGAAATCTAAATCATTGCTATGAACAATCAAAGCACAGAACTAAGACTAAGCCAGACTGGAGAGGTAATGTAAAGAACAAAGGAAAATGGGATAAAAAGTGAGCAAGTACACAAAGTATTGATAACAAGGAGAATGTTTCACCTCCTAAGAGGTTCAATGCATCAGATAGAGGAAAAATACATCACTCTAAAGAGAAGAACAAGGATGGAGGCTGGAAGCCCATAGAGTGTTGAACTTGTGGCAGAGACCATCAAAAGAGAGATTGTCCGTAGAATCAGGGTGGTAGACCCCAGATATATAGTGCACATGAGGTGGAGACTATTGGAGATGTTGGCTAGAGAATTCCTTGTATCTATGCAGCCGTGGACAACAGGCATGCATAACACCAAGCATCTATCATTGTGATGGACGGTAAGCTTTGTGATCAATTTATTTCTATTTTGATTGAACCTGGATCTAGTTATAGCTATGTTAGTCTTGAATTGGTGGATAAGTGTGTTTTGAGTAGGTAATTGCACGCTAAGTCTTGGTTAGTGCAGTTGGATACATGTACGAAGAAGCAAGTTCATCATTGGGTAAGAGCTTGCACATTTGAATTAAATGGTATTCCTATAGCAACACACTTGAATGTATTACCGTTGGGTTCATACAATATGTTATTGAGCATGGATTAGTTGTATCTACCTAGAACCAAGGTTGACTGCTATGAAAAATCTATTGAGTATGTTGATGACAATGGGGAACCAAGATTCTTGCAAGGTAAGAAGAACATCACATCAGTTAGGATGGTGAGAGCTATGCAAGAAAAGTGTAGCCGTAGGAAAGGGTGCAAGCTATTTGTAGTACATATTTATAGTGATAAGGGTAAGGAGATTGAGGATGCAGATGTGTTAACAAATACCCAATTTTACAATAGTTCAAGGATGTATTTCCTGAGGAGATTACAGAGTTTCCACCTCATCGGGGAGTAGACTTTTTTATTAAGTTAGTGCCAAGGGTAGCTCCAACATCAAAAGAACCTTACAGGATGTGCACACCTGAGTTGGTTGAGTTAAAGTTGCAACTGAAGGAAATGTTGGACAAGGGGTACATTAGGCCAAGTGTATCACCTTGGAGCGCACATGTATTATTTGTGAGGAAGAAAGATGGTACCCTTAGATTATGCATTTATTACAAACAGATGACCAAAGTGACTATGAAGAACATGTACCCTTTTTCGAGGATTGATGAATTGTTCGATCAGTTGAAGGGAGCAATGGTGTTCTCGAGGATTGACTTGAGATTCGGATACCATCAGGTATGCATAAAAAAGGAGGACATTTACAAGAATCTTTTTAGGACCAAGTATGGACATTATGAGTTAGTATTTATTCCATTTAGCTTAATGAATGTTCCAACTACATTCATGTGTTTGATGAATAGCGTGTTGCATCCATATTTGGAAAAGTTTGTTATTGTGTTCATTGATGATATACTAATATATTCTAAGAGTGAGGAAGAGCATGCTGAGCACTTAGTAGCTGTGTTGAGGTTGTTGAGAGAGCATCAATTGTATGCTAATCTCAAAAAATGTAGTTTCTTTTAGAATGAGGTACACTAATTGGGAAAAGTTGTCTCCAAGGAAGGTACTGCAGTAGATCCAGAGAAGATAAGGGCCATCATGGAGTGGGAGCTCCTAAGAGTGTGGATGAGGTGAGATATTTCATGGGTCTGGCAAGTTATTTCTTACCCCATCACATCATTGTAGAGGAAAGGTAAGAAATTCGAATGGATTGATAAGTGTGAGACTAGCTTTGAGTAGCTGAAACAGTTGCTCACACATGCACTAGTACTACAGATTACCAATCTAGACAAAGAGTTTCTGGTATGCATGTACATATGCTTGTAAGATAGGGCTTGGTGGAATCCTTATGCAGGATGGACAAGTGGTATGTTATGAGTCCTAGAAACTAAACGAGCACGAGAAAAACTACCGATGCATGATCTCGAGTTGGCAGCGATTATACATGCATTGAAGATGTGGAGACACCATATTTTTGGCATGAGGTTTGTGCTTATGAGTGATCACATTGGGTTGAGGTATTTGTTTGACCAACCGAATCTGAATGCCAGGCAGGCTAGATGGTTGGCCACAATCAACGAGTTTGACTTTGAGATCAGATACATCAAAGGCAAGGAGAATCGAGTGGAAGATGCTCTTAGTAGATGGGTACAAGTGAATCACTTAGCAACTTGGGACAGATTTTTAGGATATGATCTTGTGGGAAGGAAAATAGGTTGTCAGATATATGGAGATTGTGCATAGGTTGCAGCAGGGTACATGTACAGTTACAGGTGATAGTATAGGTACATGTGGCAGTATAGGCACAAGCACAGGAATAGGTAAAGGTACAGGTGCAGGTGCACATGACATGAATTATTGTCTTATGGTAGGTGGATTGGTCAACCTCCAAGAAAGGATATATGTGTCGGATAACAATGACCTTAAGAAGGTGATATTGAGGGAGTTTCATGCGAAACCATATTCAGGTCACCCAGGTTACCAGAAGACACTCACAACAATGAAGAGGTATTACTATTGGATGAATATGAAGGGGGACGTAGCAGAGTTTGTGACAGTGAAGGTAGAGTGTAAACATCTAGGTGAACTGCTACAACTAATCTCTATCTCAGAATGGAAATGGGAGGTCATTTCCATGGATTTCATCACAGGGTTGCAAAGACAATGAAGCAACATGATTCCATCATGGTCATTGTGGACATGTTAACAATGGTTGCACACTTCATTCCGGTGAAATCTACATTCTCAACTAGTGTTGTGGCATAGGTATTTATTAGAGATGTGGTTAGAATACATGGTGTTTTGAAGAAGATTGTGTCAGACATGGATGAGAAGTTCACTTCTAAGTTTTGGAAGGATTTATTTGCAGGTTTGGGCACAGAGTTGGCCTTCAACATAACTTATCATCTACAGATGGAGGGAAAAACAAAGAGGGTCAATAGGATATTAGAGGACATGTTGATGATGTATGTGATACATCAACAATGCAAGTGGGAAGAGTATCTCCCTTTGGTTGAATTTTCTTACAATGACGGTTATCAGGAGTCACTGCGAATGAGTCCTTTTGAGGCATTGTATGGGTAGAGTTGAAACACTCCCGTTAGTTGGAGTGATCCAGTTAGCAGGGTATTGATTGCACCATATATGTTGGCAGACATGGAATAGGAGATGTAGGTGATCAAGAAAAATATGAAGGAAGCACTGGAAAGGCATAAGAGTTATGTAGACAAGAATAGGCTTTCAAGGAGTTTCAGGTTTGGGAACAGGTGTACTTGCGCATCAAATCGAAGAAAATTTCCTTACAGATTAGATCATGTGCCAAGCTGGCACCACAATTTTGTGGACCCTTTAGTATTATTGAGCAGATTGGGCCAGTAACCTATCAACTTGCACTGCCTCTGACAGTGAAAGTCCACGATGCTTTCCATGTCTCATTGCTTCAGAAGCATGTTAAAGATGTTGATCATGTGATTGACTGGTCTGTATTGTAGGTGGAACCATATGGAGAATTCCAACTGGAGCCTTAGTGTATATTGTAGAAAAGGTGCTCATGCTCCAGAACCAAGCAAGAGAGAATTTAAAGTGCAATGGGGGCACTTTGGGCCAAATGAAGCTACATGGGAGATGGCAAATCAGATGTGGGCTATGTATCCTTCCTTGTTTTCCGGTCGAGGCAAAGAAACTTTTATTTGGTGGTTTAGTATTATCTTATGATGGCTTGGTGTATGCTTAAATATGATGTTAGTATTGTTTGATATATGATTTGGCATATGTTTGATCTATATATTTTGATGATGTTGTTATATGTACACCCGTGTATGGATGTAAATACCGTAATGAGTTGTGTTATAAAGCTCCACTATGAGGTATGGGTGTTATGTTATTATGTTATCATTTGGTTATGTTATCATTATGGTATGATGTCATATGAGTTGGAAATCAGCAGGATGATCATTGTAAATACCGTAATGAGTTGTGTTATAAAGCTCCACTATGCGATATGTTGTCATGTTGTCATGATGTTTTGTCTTAAGTAGATATTTCATTGTAAAATATGCATTGAGATGTGTTATAAATATCCATAAGCAGTATGTCTTCTTTCAGCAAGTTTCTTAGATATATGTGTGACTGAACAATGAGGATAGTGTCCCCCAAGGGGGATAGTTTTGTAACAGACTTGGTGAAAATTTCATGTAATAAAGTTAAAAACAATAAACACGGATGTATGTGACACTTATTCCAAGCTGAATGTTGGGTAAGACATCCTAGGGGTTGTTCATTTGGTTGTTTATGGCTAAGGAAATTGGAAAAGACAATGGCTAGGGCATTAAAAGGAATTTTGGCATATTTATGGAAATAATGGAAATTAGGAGAAAATGGAGGTGAAAGGTCACAGGTTGCATGTGAGGAGGAAAATTAAGGAAAATAATGAAAAATGAAGAAAATAGAGGCCTCATTCATAAAAAGGCTTATGAGGATTAGTTGGTAACCTTTAGTCAGTTCAGTGTTGGAGCTCTCTTTGATTTTTTTTCTCTCTCTCTCTCTCACTCTTGGATACTTAGAGATTTCTTGGAGTACTCTTGGAGGGTGTGGCATACTTTAATTATTGGAGAAAGAAGGTAAAGGAAGAGTAGGAAAGCACAAGAAGGAATCGACATTAGTAACTACATCATATTTTCTTGTAGGTACTGAGTTGCATGTATGAATTATTCACTAGTTTTGGCATGAATGGCATATGCATGTGGTTTCATGGTTGTGATCTGTCATTGGCATGAAGAATTGCCTGGATTGACAGTGGATCACCTAGCCTTTCCATTTCCTGGATAGCCATGGTGATTGTGAGTTTACTTTCATTATTTATTTTTGTTGGTTCTCATTTTTGCTTTGCTTGGGTTGAGTTATTAGTCTTGGAATCCCTGGTTGAACAAATTCCCTAGAAGCCCTGTAACAACTTGGGTTGAGTTACTAGTCCTAGTAGCCCTAGTTGGAAAAATGTTATGGAAGCCCTTGGTGGGTTGAGTTATTAGTCTTGGAAGACTTGGTTGGACAAGCGCTCTAGAAGCCCTATATAAGATGTGGTTTGAGTTACTAGTTCTGGAAGCCTTGGTTGGACAAACACTCTGGAAGCACTAGAAGGCTTGGATGGAGACCAATTTGATGATGGTTTTTGTGATGTCCGACCGTGAGGTGGAATCACTATTTGATGGGTTGAGGTGGATGGCCTCTAGAAGCCATAGATGAGTTTTGATTGATGTGTTCTATTAGGTTCCTATACCAAAAGGAGTCATAATTTTTGAATGGCTGAGATTAAACCTATAATATGTACATACCTTTGCTTTTTGCAAATGTTTTCCATATTAAAAAAAATAAAAATAAATACATAAATGTAAAGAGGGTATGTCCTAAAAGAAAAATCAAAGGACAAAAAGAATGAAAAAGGTAAAAAAAGGTGAAAAAATGAACCACAAGAAAGAAAAGAGACCATGAAAGTGTGCAAGTCAAAATGCCACTACCATTTACTTTTGATGTAGAATAAAAAGATTATGTGCAACTTGTTACCTTTGCCACAATCCATGGATGGTAAAACAGTTTAAACTTAGTTATTCCATGCTTTGAATTTCATGCTTAGAGATAGAGAACAAAATCTGACCAAATTGTTTAATCTTGGCACATAAGTAGATAGGTAGAGTGAATAAAAGGAGCTCAACAGTTTAATCTGAGCCCTTGGATGTAATAAGGATATACCTAGATAGATTTCTATTGTAAAAGAAAAGAAAAATGTTTGATAAGGGTTTGCCAGCTTAAGTGCAACCTAATAAAGAGTAGAAAAATGGTAGGATGAGTAGATCGGTAAGTAGTCGCATGGTTGCAGAATTGTGATGAATGATTAGATAAAATAATATCATTTACTTTCATCATCAATTTGCTAAAGTATGGATGATAATTGAACATATACACAAGTCAAGTGATTAATTCCCCCATTCATTTTACCCTTAATTTTACTAATTTCCCATAAGCAAAGTCAAAAGTACCAAAAACCTTAAGTTAAAGGGGCTCAGAGCATTTCTCTGACTTCTGGAGGGACTGGGCCCTCGGCCCAATAACTTATAAGGTCTAAGTACTAAAAGTCCCCTCACAAACATTCACCCCCATAAAATCATTCATTTTCCTTTAAAAAAATCCCTTTTCCTAAGGTAAAATCACCATTTGCCTAAGGAAAGTAATCACTCCCATGTAAAACCCCTCTTTTCATAAAAACTCACAAACGCACATTTAGCCTAAGTTATAATGTTCTATGTGAAAAGTAAATAAATTTCAAACACATTATACTTAGCGCCAATCCATTTTTCCGTTTTCATTCATATTAACTCCTAATTTTAATTATATTTATCAAATCCTGAAAATACCTCTTTCCCGTATACTTTATTAAACCCATATGTTAATATACCGCCCCAAAGTTTGAGACATAAACTTGTTAATAAACTGATTAAAGGGTTAATTAAGTCGATCAATGACTAAGTAATAACCTTGACCCCCCGCCGAAATAAAAGAAATTAATTAACCAATCAGTGATTAATTAATAATTTGTCCCCTCCAATGAAATCACTCCCGACGTCATTAAGCATCCCTAATCTGTGATTAATTAATCCCCACACCCATTAATACCCTGTTGGACCCCTCCATTAAACCTCACATCAAATTAACACCTCGATCACCATGCGATATGACCCCAGTTAATTCGACGGTCGACACTCATATCGGACAGCCTTCGAAGGCCGACCTTTACCTGCCCAATGTGAGGGGTTTTACTATTCACCTCACTGCTACAAGTTTGGAGATTGATTGTAAAATTGCACAGATGCAACAAAAGGAGGAAGTTCAGAAGAACCAAAGAATGGTAGAAAGGATAAAAGTCCTTGAAAAGGACTTAACATTGCAAGAACCACTTGGAGATATGAAGGAAATTATTTGGGCCAACATCATTGATTCCATCAATGATGTTTGGCCATTTATTCAAATTATTTTTGCACAAACTGAACTAGTGAAAGTGGTTACAGAAGCAGTCCACAAGACAAGGGAAGAATTGGGAGACAAGCCTAAAGAGACCAACCAATTAATAACATTTTTGAACAATAGAAATAGGTACCGACTGGATCAATTAGAAATAGAGGATAGAGCAGCAACCATCATAGAAATAAATAAGGTTCTCACCAAAAGAAACCTGATGCTCAATTTAGAGAAAAAGTGTCAAAGCATTCAAGTAGACATCGACAGTTTTATGACAAAATATGGAATTTTAAGAGGAAAATGACTTCCCAGTCCTATGGTAATAAATGACAATCTAATGACTCAAGATGATTATATTGAAAGGCTCAACTAGCTGGCCAAAAGCCAAACTAGTAACTCAGGAGTAAAAGCTCTGCTCAATGGAGAGGTACTATATGATAGTCTGGAAAATCTGTTTTACATAGAGCATGAGGTAAAGCCTTGTTTACTAGTAGACCAAATTTTGCTAAATATACATAAGCCGACAAGATATTCAGGAAAATGATAAGGATGAAATTACCTGACAGTGAATGGTGGACAAATCTAACTGATTTACTATGAAGTTACTGCAGTAAATCTATATGGTAAAACATTGCTGCCAGGTGAAATAGGTAAGACAGAGTCAAAGCAGAATAGGTAAAGAGTATCACTCATTTTGGTTTCTTTTCATGGAATTGTACTCAGCCAAAATATGTAGTGGATTTTTCTTTTCTCGCCATCGTGCTAATAACAACTCTATCAACCTCTGAGAGTTATTGATTGAATTAGCAACCAAAATACGAAACCATTTCTTCACATCTTCAGAAAAACTTTGAGCTATGATTCTCATCTTAGCATCTTCTTCATCAATCTCTTCAAGATCAATAAAATCTACCAATTTGTTGACATGCTGATGGGCTGTGATTTATGAACTTCCATCAAACAAAGGGAGTCTTTGGCCATGGTTTTGAGGTAGAGCAGCAAGTTGATCAGGTTAGAGGGGCAAACCGAACCATGATTGCTAGAAGATGTAGTAGAGGTAGTACTATGGGCTGTGCAGGTAAAGATGATGACACTAATGGAGGTGGCAGAAGAAGAGATGAAATAGCTGATGTATTTGGAGGTGCAGTAGAGGATGAAGTAACATTTTCAAGATGATATTGGATGTAAGCTTTTTGAGTGGTAATTTGAAGTTGGTCAACTAGACCCTGGAGTTTAACAAAGTTTAACCACAGTTCATGATCAACTTTAGAAAATAGGGATTCACAAGAGAGGAGTTGAGAATCAAATTGAAAAGGTTCAAGTACTATTTCGGAAAGGCAAGACTCATATTTTGACCTGAAAAGAGATAGCTCAAACTGAATATCAAAAGAAAGATGCTCAACCATGAAAAAATTTTCACGCAAATAAGTGGTCGTTTCTATTCTTCAAGTTGTACTTTCAGAAATATGTGACTTGAGTTTTCTAAGTATTTTTTTTGGGTCATCAACAATAGAAGGTGGATTTGGATCAAGATTTGACCTAGTATGTCTTTTAGGAGCCAGAATTTTCACACCTTAAACTTGATGAATTTATTAAATCAACCTATCTTTAGATACAAGAAGTTGTCACCTACAAAACCAATCTTCTTAAATGCTCTAATAAAACAAATCCCAGGAATGATATATCAGTCGTTTCCTCGGTAACGACGCCAAAATGTTATCCTCTACAATGTCCCAAGCTAAGGAGGAGATCGAAAGAGGTAACTTCAAACCACTTAGAGTTTAGCAGGTGGCTCATATGTAGCTTAAGGTGTATTTGGTGGTGGATAGGTTGGATCTACTAAAACTTCATCGACAGGTTCAACTACACATCGCCAAAATGGTGGTTAAGCATGCCTGACTATTCCTTCTGAATATCTGGGGCTGAAGCTCTTCAACTGGTACAAAGTGAATCCAGCACATAAGCATCAAGCAACTAAAAGAGCCAAATTCGAACTACAACAGCCAGCACAATCACAATAAAAGGGACGGCAAGAAGACAGTGCTCCATCTGTCCCTATCTTCATGCTAAAGATATTTTCATTTCCTAGAATAGTTCTCTTATGGTTATGAGATATTTTTATAACATTTCTTGTATAAATACCTCACAAATTGAAGTAATTAGGGTGGATTAAAATATATTTCTGTAGACATTTTATATTGAGCCATGGAGATATTGTACTCAAGACTGGACTGGTTTTGCTGGATATGAAATAAAGCTAAGGACATTTCACTGGATTCTTGTGCACAGATGGAACTAATAAGTATCATATTTTCATGTTTAAATATTTTTTTCTCTTCATGTTATAAATATTCATATGTGTCTCTTTTGAAATCTAAAAAGTAAACAAGGAATGATATCTCAGAACTAGCTTAAATGCTCTCTATTTTAACTATTTACATTGTATATGTTTTCTACTAAACTATCTTGGTCTGGGAATTCTTAATTGCTCCCTTACTTCCATAGTTTCCCCCCTTTTGGTCCATAGTAAAGGATTCTCCTTTGCCCTTTGCTACTGATCATCCTTCTTTTCTTCATCTTAATCCCGATTAAGGATTCTTCATTGCTTTTTTCCCTAGTTAGGACTACCTCATCCATTGGAACATGCAGATTTGTTTTTTGTTGTGCTAGCGTACCATGCGAACTCTTACTTTAGTGATTGATCAGATCTAGTTAAGCCACTCTTTGATTGACTCCATAGCCCAATGGCCTGAATACTTGTTCTTCTCTTCTGTTTTCTTAATTCCACCACCCAATCAAAACAAAACATCATGAGCACTAATAACTAGCCTGAAATCCTACCCAAAACAAAGTTAAATTATAAAGAGAGAGCCCTCTCTGGACTTAGGTTGGCTAGAACCTAAGTCTAAAATATTAGGTTTGTGGTTACCGCAAACTATTCCTTCCTTGATAACTTTTAGGGAAGACATCTGAGTGATAACATAGTGGCGACTACACTGGGGATCAAACCCCTTTTCTTAATAAACCTTTGAGAAAATCAAATATTTATTTTTAAGCATCTTAAAGGGTTTATTAGAAGTTATTTCAAAATTTCATAAAAAATGAAGTAGACAAAGCTCGAAATCTGGCTTCAGGGAGAACTCACTATACCAGGGCCAACCCTGATCCAAACCCTCCCCCTGTATTTCACAATCCCAATTTTATTCTAAGAATAATCAGAAGACAAGAAAGTTCAGTAAGCCCAAGATCTTTATTCAGATCCAATTCATGCACTGGTTAGTGGTTGTTCCTAGAAGACCTCCCTTTTGACGAATATTTTGATAATTCCCTATTTAGAACTAAGTATGAAAGTGAACTTGAAGACAGTTCTAGATCCAGAATTCAGAGCTAAACTTGAAGTCCAAAGAGCAAACTTGTCAATTGATCAGTACCTTGTGAATTCGCCTCAGTCATCCTTGACTTCTGATAGAATTGCTAAAATTTCTAAACCTGCTTCGACTTCTTTTAGCTCACCATCATTTCCCCACACTTCTGAAGATCATCCCTCATCTCCATTCATACCTTCACTCCCCCATTAGCCTATCACTACCCTTCAAATACCCATTACCTCTGTTACCCCAAATCCCCCTATTACCCCATCTCCTGTTCTCAACCCTGTCCAACTTAGAGCTATGGCACTCAGATATGCCCCTCTCATCATGCTTGCTCCTCAGGGTGTCTTACTAGCAGATTATTAGAGTAAAATTACCTTATTTGATGGCACTAGAACTTACACTACACAACATCACACAAAGAAAATGACAAATTATTTCGAACTGCATGAAATTGAAATAGGAGATAACTGGAGATGTGAGAACATGGTTTAGATATTTTCCTCCTAATAGTATAGATAGTTTAGATGTTTTTTACCAACAATTTTTACATAGGTGGGAGAAGGAAAAGAACCCTCTTCAAATTCTTTTTGAATATCAAAACCATAAGAGGGGACCAAATGAAACTGTTCATGACTACCGCACTAGGTTTAATAATGTATATAATGCAATACCACTTGACCTTAGACCTCCACCTGGCTTAGCCTTGATTAAGTTTCTAGACGGATTTGACACAGATATGGCTCTTCAACTTAGAGAAAGGAATCCCCCTACACTAGAATATATGCAAAGTGTTGTAGTTAGCGTAGAAGCTAATCTGCTATCTAGGAGAGCTAGGGTTAGAAACGAGAGAAGGACACCCCTGAAAGATGAAACTTCACCCTTTGATCAAAAAATGGATGCTTTAGCTAAAGGGATAGAAACATTGATGGAAAAAATAGAAAACATTGAAAAGAAACCTCACTGGGATAGCCAACAGGCACCTCCAGTAAGGAATCTAAACTTTAGGAAGAACTAGAACCAAAAAATAGGTAAAAATGGGCTTGATCAGAACATTAGACCACCTTTCCGAGAGAATTATGCTGAAACCTCCCATCAAGAAGACCCTAAGCTAGACACCCAAATCAACTTGATGGGGTTAGATGAAGAAGAAACTATTTTTCCAACTTAGGATGACCAAGAACTATACATGCTTCAACAATTACAGACCCAAACCGGAGAATCTTTTGATTACAAGCAAGGGTATGACTCTTCTATTTTCAAAGTGCATAAACAACACAATTTGAGGAGCAAAATGAACATTGATGTTTCAGACCAAAAAAAAAAAGCAGAGCCTAATCAGCTTAAGAAAGTAAAGGCTGCAAATCAGAATCCTCCAGTTACGAAAACCCTGTAAATCCTTTCTAGAACAAGTCAAAATTCTCCTAGTCCTATCATTGAAGATGTAACCAACGACCAACCTTCTAATGAGCAACCTTCCACTTCAGTTCCCCTCAAGGGAACAGTGGAACAATCTCCAGAAATTGCACTAGAAAATCCAATTAAAAAGACTCCAAACAATGAAAAAGAAGAACAAACCACTTAGAACCTAGGTGCAAAGTTTTCAAATGTTCAAATAGACAAATCCCCTACGCCTTTCAATTTTGGAGCAGAGGTGGCCAAACTTAAAATCTCAATTCCTTTAACAGAACTGGTTAAACATGAAACTTACAGATCTCAAATGAGAAAATATTTAAACTTCGTTGAAAATGAAGACTCTGTTAACCTATTTGATGATCAACCTGAGTTAATTTTCAGACCTGATGTTAATGGAAAACCAGTAGAAGGAGGGATACCACCCTTCTACATTAGCCTTAACATCCATGATAAAATCCTACATAATGCCATGCTAGACTCTGGGGCTTCACACAACCTTATGCCTAAATCCGTTATGGAGAAGCTAAACTTGGATATCACCAGACCCTACAAAGACCTCTTTTCCTTTGATTCAAGCCAAGTTAAGTGCCTAGGACTTATTAAAGACCTGTGTGTTTCCCTAGTGCAATACCTTGCTAAAACCATTTTAATGGACATAGTTGTTGCTGATATACCACCTAAGTATGGTATGCTGTTGTCTAGATCTTGGGGTGCTAAACTCCAGGGATCTCTACAACTTGACATGTTGTATGCTACCATTTCAGTCTTTGGACATCCTAAGAAACTGTATAAAGAAACCTTGATGAAGTATGTAGTGAGTACACAGTAGAGGCCTCAAAACTTTCCTATATATTCAATGCATTCTAATATTGATTCTTTCATTCTTTATAATGCTGAATCTAACCAAAAAAATACTTCAGACAACACTATAGTTGTTGGGTCCCTATAATACTAGTGATTACCCTATTACTATTGTATTTATACCCCTTATTAATATTGTTGTGCCCCTATTTTCCCCATATTGTTATTATTGTGCCCCATCTTTCTATTATTATTTTTGTGGCTTTATATTATTATTGTTAGGTCGGATGGGTTATATTGTGACTCCTTAGACTCCTATATATAGAAAGGAGGTTTTGTCATTTGAATCATCCAAGAATTGTTCATTTATGTAATCTAAAGGAGGTTTCCCCCTCGACGAGGCTGAATTCTAAGGCGTTGATCTATCTTTTCTATCTTTCTTGAAGCTGGTTTCATAACATTTGGTATCAAAGCTT